>PNEQ01127392.1:12091-41284 GCA_003012365.1 Medauroidea extradentata | reverse complement strand
GGGATATTTCATATTCTGTTGTTTTCGTTTATGGATGTGTTGAGTACAGCCAAACTGGGCTTGTATTCTCTTTTCCGTTTTTTGGTTGTTTGTTTTTTCTAAGTCTCATTCTAGATGTCTGGGACGAAATATTATTGCAATGGCGTGTGTCCACAATAGTACAGTATGTTATTTTGTTCCATTGCAAGAAACATTCAAAGACATTAGTAAAGAAGGTACAAAACACGGGAAAGATTTATGCGCGCGTCGTGATCAACATCACCAAATGTGCAGAGCACAAAATTAAAGCACCGTTTTTTTTTTCGAAGTAGGTATTTTCTGTGACTTTGAACCATGACATTGTAATTTTAGTAGTTGAAAGAATGGCGTAATGTCAAATACGTGCTTCTCAATTGCCATTTTACGGCTCAGGTTTTTAACTGTCTTGTGGGGCCTTATAGCCTCGCTCTTTAGTTTTGCAGCGGTTTCGAAAATATTTTTTTTAGCGCAAATTTATACATATACCAAAAATTCATTCTTACAGTTTTAATACTTAAATATCATCGTTTGTATCTGAATTTTTCTGTTTCAATATGCCAAACGGATTTTTATATTTTCCCCCTGAAAAAATAATTTTTTTTTTGTTGTCAAAATAAGACAAATGAAGCAAAATACATTTTATTTGCTAGCGAACGGTGGACCATACATTATTTAAAAAAAAAAAAAAAACGCTCTGGTAAAATTGTATATCGTATGATTGTACACAGTCTCAAATTTTTTTCAAGGCATTTGGTTAAAAAATATTCGAGTATTTGCAGTTGTTTGAAATAAATGAAAGATCATGGCCTTAAAATCGGTTTCTAGTGTTACGCTGGAATAAAAAAAGCACATAGCGTACTTTAAAGTGTGTTTTCTTAATTGATAATAAATAAATATCGTGTGAGTAGTATACGCTACGGTTAGGTTATCACACATCGCAAACTTTCTACTGCGCGCTCGTCCTGAAGGATAAATAGAGGCAATGATTTTCGGTGAAAAGAATAATGCTACATATTTTTTAATGCCTCGAGTTTACATCAGCAGCTCTCGTAGTTATTGGCAACGTGTATTCGTGTAGAGGCGTCACTCATCTGACTGGGCCAATGAGAACAACGTCACTGCGACACCAGGAGCAGGGAGAATACAATAAGAGAGTCTTAACTCCCACTTTAAATAAGAACCATATTTTCGCAGAAGACACTCGAAATAGGCTTATCTATTGTTCCAATTCACCTCTATCTAATATCAACGTGAGGACACACCATTTTAGTACAATTTTATAGTTTTGGTCACTGGTACTTCTCCAATGTTTTCTTTTAAAAGGAATTATTTTGGTTGTTTTACATCGTGAATTATTATATACTCGTTGGTGAATTGCATGTTTACACACAAAAACTACAGGACAACACTTAGCTTTCGGCAATTTAAAAACTTAACGCAGCATTGCCAAATTAAATAAATTTGCAATCTATATCGGTACGTGGGAATTCGACATACAGACTAAAACGGTGGGTCAATAATAAATGTTCAAGAGAAAAGTTTCAGCATTGCCACTTTCATAATATAATTTTCGTTATTACACTAAACTTTTCAAAACAAAAAATTGACTATTTGTAAATGTAATGCATGAGTATGTATTATTTACTTCGATTAATTATTATTTCACTTTGAACGTTTATTTTTCGTTGAATAAGTGGTCCGACAGGGGAGAGAAACTCTCTTAGCCTTCGGTTTAAGATTCGTTTTCTCAATCCCAGTTATGAAGGCATTGTTAGAAGAAATGTATAATTTGAATGAACCAATCAGGATAGTTAGGTTAGTTCGGAACAAAATATCTGTAATTTCCTGGCAGAAACCCAAAGACTTAAGAACTCTAACCATCCAGAAATTGAAAAATATAAAACCTTAAGTGTTTTGAATTACAGACAATAGTTTTTATCCCTGAAATTCGGGTTTCCCGATACATACGAGTGTAAGGGACGGATAACATCTTCATTAATTTGGAGTTTTGTTATTTATTGTCTTAAGCAAAAACTGTTTAGCTTGTCTGTTCTGACATGAAAGCAAGGGATTCTCAAATAAGAACAGGCTTTGTAATTTATTTACTTTAAGTTTAATAATTTTTAATAGCAATTTAAAAAAATGAAATTGGCCAAGATTGGATATTTTATGATCCAATACTGTTTCATTTTCACGAACATATCACGATCAAAAATGTATAGTTCCCAGTTGCAAAATGCACAAAAATATTAAACAACCCAGGCACGTCTCGCACATGCTCAATACTTAAATATGTTTGACAGCATACCAACTGTTAGATAACATATATTGGTTACAACAATGTCACCTCTCTCAATCACCTCGCATTAATTTCTCGTCGTTTAAGGTGGCCGACTGCCAAGCCACAGAGCGGTGACCAGAGCTTCAACAGATACTTGGAGTGACGGAGGATATTTTGAGCAGCACTTGACATCGAGGTCTTAGGAGTTAATGGACGCTAGTTTTTTTTTTTTTTTTTTTTTTTTTTACGTTCGAGGCACGGAAATGGAGAAGACGATAAGTCGAATATAACACGTCCGTCAAACACCTCATCGCCTCTAGGCGCGAAGGACTAAACTAGCACGCAGTGTTTTCGTAGATACCATTTGTCAACGGGACTTTAAGCGATGACCCTGCTATTTTATTTGTGAAAATAATTTTGTAAAGTCGAATACAGGTTTCTATGATAGGGTTATCCGATTACGGATGATATTTTCTCTGCTACAGCAACGTGAAAATGTCATTTTTGGCACTTTTGAGGATCCTGGAAATCATATTTTTGATAATCGGACGACATTTATAAAATTATAGGGACACGATTTGAAACGTGTCTTCTTTTCGCAGATAAACGTATTGGAAACATTTGTAATAGTTTAACAAGAAAAAATACTCTTCCTACCTCACTACAGCACGCTTCACGCCCCGGGTCCACTTATTCATAAGCGTTGGTGAAGGGTGACATGAGATGAGTATGGAGCAGTGCTAGAAAGAAGGGGCAGAGGAAACGGGAGATCCCCGAGAAAACCAACCGACCAACGGCATCGTCCGGCACTATTCCCACATTGCGTAAATCCAGACAGCAACCCCGCCGGGAATCGAACCAGGATCACCTTGGTGGGAGGCGACCCTATCTATAGGTCGTTCGGGATAAGGTGAGCACTACAAATTTAACATTTGAAAAATATCACTAGCCGTTACTTCATATAAAATAATTAAACATTATTAACTCTAGTTGCCTTACTGCGCTTATGGTTGGCAGCGAAATTATACAATATAGTTCCATGTATTTTCCTATTTAAGTACAACACAAAACAAAATCAATCTGTATCGATATAATTTTATTTTATATGATTAATAAAATTTTTATCTAATTATGTGTATTCCTACCGACTGCACAATTTATCTTATACGCCCAAACATCACACTAGGAAGTTAAGACATTTCTCGTCGTTAACCGTTACGAGCGGAATGATACGAACTGTAGGAAAATAGAACTTTAGCAGGGCTTTTTTGAGTGCTCACTTTATTTCCAACCACCTATGCAACTAATAACATTTTAAAAGCGTAACACGAGTGAAGACGCATTTGAGGTTCGCTTGTGTCGCGAGCTTATTTTTTCGCGACCAAAACTGGCGGAAATTGGTGTTTTCCAAATATTTTTTTATGGTACCGACGTCTTGGTACGTTATAAAATAAAATCTTACAGAGTCTTGCAGTACGCTTTTATATTTAATATTTAGCCGTGTAATGATATGGTAACCAATGAACGCCTCGTGCAGGTGCGCTATCAGACGAGAAGATTGCACGGCACGAGCAATAAAGGTTACGATAAGGCGTGATGCCCATGCTCGGGTCGCCTTTACGACGAGCAAAATACTTCCAGACAGACAGCCATTTTTAAGCGGCAGCCTGCAACATGATATTGAAGTGTTTGGAATACTCGTCGTCGAAGCCATCCCACACTCTAAATATGAATTAGTTAATATTCACTGATTCACGCTGATGAATGGAGCAGTTCCAACAATTTGAATCAGTGAAAATAGTCAATATTTAATAAGTGAATATTCACTGAATTCCTTTAAGAGTGCCAACATCTCACAAGTTAATTAGTGAATATCCACCGTTTCTTCCAGTTGTTTTCAAAGAGCCGTTTTCACTTATTGAATCAGTGAAAAATTACTGGGGAAAATGTGGACATTAACTAATTAACTTGTGGAATGTTGGGACTCTATATCGGAATCAGTGAACAGTCACCGATTTCACAGTGGTTTCTCACTAATTTAATTTGTTGTAACTGCTACATCCATTGGCGTGAATCAGTGAATATTCACTAATCCAGATTTAGAGTGCACGCGTGTGTGATATTTTACAAAATTAAGACGAGAGCAAAATGTCACTGACAAGACACAACGCACTATGGCGTTTTTATCCACGTTCGAGTCACTTTTTGTTGGTGAAAAGAATTTTTGCACCAGCTTGTTTCTTTACCTTGCGGGAAAATCTGTAGCTACGATTCATGGTCAATTATTGGATATTTTTGACTCTCAGTGTCTTGGGATTCTACCCGCAAATCACATACATATGTTGTCTCAGTGACATTATTCTCACTGACAAAGTTAAATGAGCGACGCCTCTGCACAAATTCGAGATATCCAATAACTAGAGACCCGAACATTTCGCGAATTAATTTGAAAGGAGGATATATTTCAAACTCCTATAAGTCATAGTTACTTCCACTATTGGGCCACTGTTTATTAAACACGTTCTTGAGGACTGTGAACCTATAGTAAATCTGCATTAAAACACTCACAGACTACAGTGCTACCTTGTCAGATGTAAAACTGGTCACTCAGTGGAACGGTAGGCAATACGCAACTAGCTGAAGACAGAGGACTGTGGAGTCCATTAGGCAGATCACTGAACCCTCGAAAATTCCGGGTCTCTACCAATAACCATAAATATGGACCTGAAAATTCACGATTTATTTACGCCCATGCTGTAATTCAGTTAACTGTAAGCTCGTGTTGCATTCGCAATTGGTAGAGGCACGAGAGTATTTCGTGCAAACATCTGGTAACAGTCTAGACTTCTCAGACCTATACATACACTGGCCAAAGTCAAATATCCATTGGCTTGTAACCGTAACACGTGTTACCACCACGACTTGTTTCCTTATTTATTACTGGCTTGCAGTCGTCAAAAATGTGTTGAAACAGGTGTCGCCTAATCACAGAAGGAGTAGTGAAGTATACATTATTGGCATCAACCTGACCTATGATCAATACGCGAAATAATCGTGTCTCTAGAAATTGGCCCTTGTCTTAATTGACATCCCCTGGGAGTCTCTGAGCCAATAATAAATATACCTTAACGTGCCCCATACGACTGTATTAGCGAGCAGCTTATGAACTAGTGTTGCCTGCTTGGATACACGGTTATTCTTGAAGGTTAGCCTTTGCGAATTTTTCCAGTCTCAAGGCATAAAGCCAGGTAATACACAGGAACAAGTTGGTACAAAGGAAATTACGCCAAAAATCAGAGGCTCGAGGCTCTACTGACGGGCTGCATGAGGAACTGGGGTTCAGCAGTCCACTGAACTTTGAAGTAAATGTTACACCATAAATATGGTCACTGATTCATCGCGGGAAATGTCGATTTGTTTGCTAGGCTTCAATATAACACGTACATATCTGACTTTATAGGCTTGCCTCCATCTAACTGGGCAAATAATAATAATTCTGGTGCGCAGCTTCTGAATATCTGTGATACTGATTCGTCTTGAAACAACCGCGTAACCAGTGGCGGCTCTAGGGTTGTTGCCAGGTAGGGCACAGGTATCAGAAAACTGTGTAGTGTTGTGCGCTAATTGACGCTACAGCCACTGACACACTGGTATGTAGGTGCCGCTTATTACTGACTGTTCACGATACAACAAGTAGCCAGTAAATACTTCATAGTCATTAGTAGGGCCACGATTTTGTCGCGAAAAGATTTTTGCCACACTTTGTTTCAGTGACTCACGTGTACATCGGCAGTTCTGTTTCAAGGTTATTGGCAGCGTGTCTTTGTTCAGACACGTTTCTCATTTGACTGCACCAATCAGAATAAGATTATTGTGAGTCTGTTCGTCTATAATTTGCCAAGGCCAGTGAGAGTAAAATCATCCAACGACAGACGATGTAGCAGAGCTGCAGGTGTGCACATGACGCATCGAAACCAAATGTTGCAAAAATCTTTTCGCCATAAAATCGTGGCTCTAGTCATTAGTAATGACCATGAACAAACATGATGGTTTGTCGCGGGAAAACTTGACTATTTGCTGGGTTTCAACGTACGTTCAGCTTATTAACAGATGACTGGCTTTCGCTGTGCGTAGAGCTGTTGTCTTATTTGACTAATCCAATAGGAATCCGGCTGTTGTAATATTTGATGCCTATTATTGGTCTGCAGTGAGCTGCGCTGTGTCAGACGTATAACGCTCAATCTTACATGTCGCAAGAAACCGTAGTATTTTCAAGGGAGTGTTGGCACAAAAATGTTTGCGATATACCGTCATCTCTAGTCATTGGTATATACGGCGGCGCGTTCACAGGAGTGTACTGTCCTCGGCAACTTGTGCCCTCATTGCCAACAGCCCTCGAGCCGCCACTGCACATTACCATCATACAATGCGCAGGCCACTACATTGTATTGTAAAATACGGTGGCACGACCTCATCGGCTCTTAACACCTCGTTTGTTAAGGGCGTTGGACCCGTAAAAATTCAAAATTTTATATTTGTGCCAAACACTGTTCAACTTTTGCACTTCAGATAACATGCCATTTCCCCAAATAAAAAAAAATTAGGTCCCATAGTTTTTGCATAATCACTCACCAAAGTCTCAAAATGGCCATTGCGGTGTAGCCAAAATCAAAAAAAGTAATTAACGAATAAATTCAAAATTACAGGAACTGATAGTTAGTGTATCAATGCATTTCACAACATGGTTGACAATAGTTAGTTTTGAAAATTTCAGTAGTAGCCAAAAGTCAAAGTTATGCAAAAATTTACTCATTTTCATCAATTTTTTAAAAATACAAAAAGTTATCGCTTTGTGTTCAGAATAGTGTCTTGAAGTAGCTCACATCATTAAGAATTAATATTAATTATCTTGTTTCTATAAGTTAATTATTTTTTATTATTTTGGCTACACCGCAACTCCCATTTTGTGACTTTGATAGGTCATAATGCTAAAACTATGGGACCTAATTTTTTTTCATTTGGGGAAATGACATGTTATCTTATGTGTAAAAGTTGAACAGTGTTTGGCACAAATATAAAATTTTGAACTTTTACGGGTCCAACGTCCTTAAAGGGACAAAAAATCCTCTCACCTTACTGCGGCACGAAATGTTTTTGCGTTTTTCCACTATCTCTAACTATAAAACTAATAAATACACTGTTAAATTTATTCGTAAATTTACTTCACCGATGTACATAAATATTGCGAAATTAGGCATAGAAGAGTTGTTTCCCATACATATATGGCAGTGTTCATATATATTTTAGGAAGTATTAAAATCAATACAGGCGTCAAAAGGATTGCGTAGTAACACTGCTAAATATATTCTCTATTAAGAAGCTGAACTATTGCAAGTGTTCCACAATGCAAATGGGTTAAAAACATCCCATATATTTTAGGAAGATTTTTTACAGTGAAGAGACGGGAAAAATTCGCGTGTTCACTGACGTGTAGGCTAGTCTCCAAGAACATGTGTCTGTTCAAGCAGACATTATCTGCTCACTGGATGCTCCATGACGCAGTGATATGAGCCTGTATTTAGTTGCTTCTGTACTATCGGCTAAGCGACTTCCAGGAAGTGTCAAATAAGTCAAGGACAATGTGCGAAAATGACATGAACTTAGATTTGCTGGAATTCTAGCTTGGAGCCGAAAGTAAATGAGAATTCATCAGGTCCCTTCTAATACATTAACGCTTTAGAAAACGTAGTGAAAACAGATCGACAAAAATGTGCATACGAGTTCAGTGCTTGGAGCGTAGGGACGATGCGGCATTTGAGTTGCCTGTAAGTGTGGCCTTTGGCGTTTGGCCGCTCATCTGCCTGAACAGTCACTTGAGGCAGGCTGCGCAGTGCTTAACACTACAATGCCCACTTCTTGTTTCCAGAAGAATTATCCTAAAATACATTTCAGTATTCTAAGACTATGTCCGAACTGTGTATTTACACTTGTTTGTCGTTAGTCAACAGACACATAGCTTACCTTCAATTTATTTTGATTTTACTAAACTTCTTTAGCGCTGGAGATGTAATAAATGTACGTGAGCATTACACTAAATGTGGAGTAAAATTCTCCAAATGTACAAAATATGTTACTTAGCAAGTAAGTTCTCCAAGATGTCCTGGTCGAGTAGTTTTTACAGCGTGCATTGAAAAACTTTGGAAAACAGTTTCCTGTAGACGATAACTTTCTAAAAAAAAGTAAAAAATATAATATTAACAAAATGAGTACGAAAACATTGCGTTAATGTTAGGTAACTTTTCCACTTCACGGGACATACTATACCACTAGAAATATTTAGCGGTGTACTGGAGAAATAGTAAGATCTGATTGTGTAGTTTAATCTTAAAATTTTTTCTACCTATGTTAAATATCATATTTATTTACCGACAGTTAGCAAAACCGACTTTTTATATAGTGCGAACCAACCCCATGCAGGATCGAATCAACCTTACCTTAGAATTTATTGTAACTATAGTTGCATGAACGAGTGCTTGGTTTCCGGAATATACATTATATACTATTGACGTAATTGTCTATGATCACGATTCTCTTAGTGTACAAGAACATGTCCATGAGCTGCTTTGAAAATTAGTGATATACGCCTAACTGTTACGTGGTGTCGATAAAAGAGCAGCATATCTCTCCTATACAAAACCATATTAGAGTTTTTCTAAGTTATAATTACTCTATTGCATTAAATATACATGTTACCGAATAATTATTAATAAGCTACATTGTGTTTAGTACTGGAATTGCACCGATCCCAATTTAATATCTATTAACACTTCTTTGCCAGTAGGTCGAGCATGCACATAAGGCTTTGAAGCAAAGTGGTGTAAATATAGTTTCGAAAAATAAAGGGTTCCAAGGTTACGAACTAATTATTAGTTCCTGTTTGCTTATACAATTAAAAAAAAACACTGAATTGGTAACAGTGATGAATCACCACTGATGAAACATTACTAGGGGTCGGAAAATTGTGCGAATTCAGTGACCTGCAGGCTAAAATCCGTTGTCCAATGCATGCTCAAGCCCTGTCTATTCGTTCATTGTCTGTTGTTCCACAAAATAACAGCTAATGGACAAATGATCGGGACTTTAGTATGCATAGGATAGTTGATTCTAACATGCAGGTCATCGAATTCGCGAAATTTTCCGGACCCTGTATATTAGATAGTAAGTAAATAGAATAAGACGTTCTTGTCTGGCGTTGAACTGTAATGTGCAGTGTTACGCTTTTTTATTCTGAACGCATCCCGTAATATATTTGTGAGTCGCGGTTGTCTAAGTGGCTAGAGCAGTCAACAATCACCAAGGCGATCCGGGTTCGATTCCCAGCGAGATCGGTCCCCGGAGTTTCACACGTAGATAGTGTCGGACGTTGCCGCTGGTCGGCAGGTCTTCTCGGGAAACTTTCGTTTCCCCCGCCCCGAGCTTTTTTTTTTTAATTTAGCGCTTTTCCGTTGTATGGCCTCATTCCACGATATACTTAGAAGCAATGATTTTTGGTGAAAAGAATTATGCAACATTTTGCTTCAGTGCCTCGCGTGCATACAGCTCAACGTCATGGTCAGTGATTGGCTGTTTTTAACTTTCGACATATTTGGTACCTACCCGCAACTCGGAGACGGGTAAGTCTCATATTTTGTTTTACGATAAAACATCTATCAGCATTAGTAAAAAGACGAACCTCGACTGCACACAAGCAAGTGCCTCTTCTTATTGAAATGTGCTTCATGTCTTTCCAGCAGCTTAAAAATAACAGATTAAAAATAATTTTGTGTTGGGACTACCTTTTTAAAGTTACAAGGAATTTAATTTACATAAATATATTGTATTGTTTGTGAAGAAGTACAGCGTGTAATTAGTTTTCATTGTTTCTGTAATGTATTTTTACTGCATATTTAAGGGCGCCTAAATGTGAAAAAATCATATTTTTATATTAGTATAAAATACTGTAAACGTTACTTGGGAGTAAATATTTTTTTAACAAATAAATTTTTTCAGTCAGTTTTTCCATAATAGCATTTCAAAGTAAAAATTTGCATGTTTTTATTACATGCACAGCGCAATAACCAATAAACATAATTAAATTTAATAATCCACATTGAAACTTCATATGACGGGCTACGACTGTAAGTATATAAACAACCATTACAAAATGTATTTGTATTAACAATATTTGCTGACATTGAAATAAATTCCAAATTTCAGAAATTTCCTGTGTATCTCCGTGACTTCTAAGCTTCTAATGCGTAAGTAGGCGATACCCTTAAGGGCAACTGTTTTTAGGGCTTTTAATTAAAGAATACATTGAGGCCTACATTTCATTTTATAGCATATATTTATGTCATGCCCCTACTAAAACTATGCATGTATTAAATATGTGACACTATTAGTAAAATATATATTCAGAGTTATACATCATGCACGGTAAAGTTAACATTTCTTAGTACTTTCCCACAAACTGTACCACTCTCTCGCTCTCTCTCTCTCTCTCTCTCTCACACACACACACACACACACATATATATATGTATGTATTTTTTAAATTTATTTATTTTATTATTTTTTGTTGTCCCAGATACGTTAACTTTTGAGAGCTTGGAATTGTAAACGTTATTTATCAAGTTACACGTACATATTGACATAGACAAGCAGTGGAAATAAAGGATTTGCTGAAAACAAACATTAAGCACAACCTCGAAAACTCCTTATTTTACCGTGAACAGCCTATATAACTTGATCGTGACTAAACAGGGCACAATTATCGCCAAGTTACGCGCTCTGTAGCTAAAGCCGCTGGATGGTCGCGCATATCAGATATCACATCTCGAATATTTGGGACCGTTAACTTCCTCTCTTTGTTCTTCCCCCCTCCTCCCCCTTTCAAGTGTACCACGCAAATGGAACAGTGATCCATTGTACATGATGCAGTAACGAGGTAATGGACTCATCATTATTTCAGAGCCTCATTAAAAGCGCCGAGCTGCATGTCAGTCAATTTAGACAGTTGGCCAGGGCTGGGCTGACGTACAGTCCGCTTCTGTCACAATGGTACCCTCACGTCCCTGACCCTCACTTTCAAAGCAGGCCTAATGTTTGGATAAATTCAACGCTAGTAAAAGTTCAACGACATTATCATTTTATATTTTTCAGTACTTTAAAATAAACTATGTATTATACAGTAATTTTACAAAAAATATTGCGGCCAATTTGTGAAAATTGCGTTTTTGAGGTGCTACAAGAGGTCAGACAGAAATATACCATATTATAAAAATATATGCCCTGCGTTGAAGTAAACGTTTGTTGAGTACTACACGAAAAATTTTGTAGCCTAATTAATAACACAGATTTATTTAATGTAGTCAAAATAATTAAATGACGTCAATAGTGGCATTTGAAAATCAGTCCAGAAAATGAATCTTCTTATATGCAGCAGTCACAACATGATAGTTTTTGTAATAATGTGCAGTTACAATAACATTGTATTAAGAACCACAAAGCTTGGTAGACAATGCATGTATGTTTTCTTCCATCTCACTTTAAAAACGTTCTATGCAATAACACAGATATTTTTGCGGCAAAGTTAATTTGTATTAAAATATAAACCACAGTAAAGTAACTTCGTCGTAAAGAAAAATTTGGTTTAACGTATGCAGTAACAGTAATGAACATTTTCTTAACTTTAAATCAGCAATCTTTATGTTCTTTGTTTTCTTTACTAAAAAATATACAAAAAAATATGTTTTTTAAATGTTTTTCACTGTTAAGCAGGACTTCTTTATTTCAAGCTAAACGGCCCCCAAATTGTTCCTTTGTTTTAAAGAAAACGTTATATTGTATATTTAGGACATACTTATTTTTTATAATTTATAATTTTATCAGGCATTTATCAACAAAAATTTTAAATGCGTCGTTTAAAAATCATACTAATTCGTATTATAATTAAAACAACGTAATTTTAGTAACTAAAGCTTGTTTATCAAAACGTTTATTTTGATTTTATCAATTAATATATTTCCGGATTATGTGTAATTTTAATATACTAGATAAATTGCTAATACCTTTGTCGTGCATATGTTAATGTTGTCGTAACGTATTCATGGTCAAATTTGTGGAAAGTTGTAAGTTATGTAAATTAAGTTCACCGTATAAAATCTAGCTTATCTAAGTAAGTAAATTGTAATATTTTTTTTTCCCGCATTTCGTTGATGAACACTGTTATGCAGTTTTGAGGGATCCCAAAATTACGTTTGTAATAGGCATGCCGTATTTAAAAAAAAAGTAGAGGTGTAGTTCAAATGGTTGGATTTTGGTAGACAGGTAGCTCCTGCTCAATGAGATCAACGTGAGTTGACAAGTACCAAAGAAAAGCTCTATGTAGAGGGTATGTATTAATTCATCATGTTTGTCTATGCAGTACAATGCAGAGCACGATGTGCTGTGATGAGACCACAGTTAGACATACAAGATCTTCCAATTGGCCCAGACTGAACTTGAATAATTCGTGTATACGACGCAGCAGTGACTGACGCGCACATTAAAATGTACCATTGTGGAAACCGAAGGGCGTCACAGGCAGCATTAATGTATTATTGTTCCAGTGTCTGCACGTCCGAGATGGGCTCCGCATGTTCGACACCGTTCAGCTGTGGCCTTACAGGTTGCAACTTGCCTGGTGTGTTTTCATGAGTGCTTTCAATCGCTGAAACCTACAATGCCAAAGGTGTTTTATCTCTCCCTTAAGGCCTCGGTCTTTAGATTTGCAGTGGTTTAGACAGTAATTTTTTTACGCAAATTAATACATATATCAAAAATTCATTCTTATAGTTTTAACACTCACACATCATCGTTTCTTTCTGAATTTTTCTATTGTAACACACAAAACGGATTTTTAGAATTTGGCCCCTGAAATATCACATATTTTGTTGTTAAATTAAGCCAAAATTAAGCAAAATAATTTTTTTGCTAGTAAACGGTACATTGTTTTAAACGCTCTCGCAAAATTGTGTATCGTATGACTGTACACAGTTTCAATTTTTTTCAAAGCATTTAGTTAAAAATATTCGAGTTATTTGCAATTGTCTGAAATAAATAAAAGATCATGGCCTTAAAGTTGTCGTTTGGAACGCATTTCTGACCACATGTACATATAAACTATTGCTCCTCCACTCAACGATCGTCTTCTGCAGTTTGTCTTCGTAGAGCAAAATCATTCTGTATAAACCATATTTGAAATACATTAACATAAAAAAAAACCGGTGCTTACAAAAACGTTACAACACAATTCATCTGCCAAGGGAAACTAGCGCTTAAATGCCTGATTAACTAGATTTTTTTTTCGTGTTAGGGGCCCAGAAGTGAAGGCGTAACAATGGCGTCATTTGCACGCTCCAATGCGCAAAATTCTGCATTGTCGTTCTAAAACAATATAAGTGATCCTATATTTTAAGTGGCTAAAAATGTGGAGAAAATGACATTGTGTAATCCTTTGTAAATTTCGTAACTCTAAAAACAGTAGAATAGTATAATATGGTAGCGGGGTTTTAGCATGGAGGCTTTTTTTCGACCTCTGTGGTAATACCTGAGGTGTAACTAAGCGAGGTTAAACTGCAGTGATTCGTCATTGTCTATTGCAGGTTGGGGATGAACAGACAGCAAAACGTCCAATTCTGAACCCGGGTAGGGGAAGGGGGGGGAAGAAGTTTTCCAGTAAATTCTCCTCTTCAGGTTGGAATCAAACCCTTGACTCATGTTCCACCGACCTGCAGCTGTAACCACAGAGCCAAGTCTATGGTCTTGGCTTGGTAACCTAAGTTTCGCCAGACATTTCCGTCAGAATCTTCAGGGTATCAAGGCGACTGAAACCTCTAAGCTATGTAAACCCCTTGTTTTTTATTGGCTGAGGTATTACCTGAGTAAAACCTGGAGTTCACTTTTAAAAAAACTGGCAAAATTACCCGCAAGGCCACAAAACATGATTTGCAACGACAACAGCCTATCAGAAGAGCCCAACCAACGATTGGCCACAACAGCCAAACGGAAGAGACTGACAGTTATTGGCCACTCAAGGAACTAATTGGAGAACTGGCGTCTCCACATTGGCTGCCTGGACAGCCAACCACAAGCGTGGTTCCTCAGGCCAGGTACATAAGGGCCTCATCTAGCTCTTTAGACACTGAAGACGGCAACTGACATGTTTAGCGAAACGACGGTTACTACAAACAACCACACGCGGTACCTTCCCGGAAGCCAAGACCGTCAATGTCAACGGCTGCGACAGCCAACATACTTCTCATACAAGCCATTGAACACCGTCACACACACATACGCCTATTAGTACGAAAAGGCCGTTGTTATCTATGCCGAAGGGCTTAAAAATTTATTTTTCTAATGCGCTGGATGTTTTGAAATCACTCCACAAGTTTCCTATCAAAATGGGTTATCTTTTCGTTGGGTATGCGTTTAACAGTTTCTTCACAAGGCTAGCATTTATATCCTATTGCAACACAATTTAATAACATAGCTACGTTGATGGTCTTAAGCAGCCTGTAGGGAAGATGTAATGATGTGATCACTTTGCCATAAATAGCAATAACGGACTAAAATTAAAAATAATTTTTTTCCTGCTCACTCTTTGCTTGCATTTACCCCCAACTTCAGCGAAAGACACCCATATTTCACAACACAACTCACCTGTACTTGGATGTAATACGTGATTATTTCTTTCAAAGCGTGGTGAGACAAAGCAGCTATTCACAGGACACTTCAGAACTCAAAACAGATCAAATACTAACATGTGGAAGAACTCAGGATTATTTGTTTGATGTTCCTTGTGTCCCGAAGTTTATTTGAATTAATTATCGGTAAGTTCTGGTCGCTTGACATACCGCTGACCTGTGTATTGTCTCTTAACAGCAGAGTTATAATATACTTTACTTATTGTAATTATATAAGCTCCTGTCATTGTCCACTACAAGATTTACAACATCACTTCCTGGTTGAAATAACATATTACTGTTCTTTAGTGCGAATAAGATGCTACATCATAGATGCCGTTATACAGAGGGTCCAGAAACTACTTCATAATAAGTACACTACGTATATCCTGGGATTAATGAAAGACGAAAACGTAAGTGCCAAAATGTCTACGACGACAGTTTACGTACACAATGTGGCAACACTGCATGCAGATATTACCCTCTTGCGCTCCACGTTTAAGTAAGTATTAATTCATGTATTTTTAGCCCCCGATGCAAAAAGAGGGGTGTTAAAAGTTAAGACTTGCCTGTCTGTGGCAGCATAGCTCCTGAACGTATGAACCGATTTTGATTTAGTTTTTTTATTTTATGACTTGATCGAGAGTGTTCTTATCTATGATTGAAGGAAATCTGTTCAGCTGATTAATTATCATGAGCTCTTTTCTAGTTTTTTTGAGTGAATATGAGCAATTCTACTGGTCTGATCAATTTAAAATTTTGTATCCTGTAAGTAGGATTTTTTTTATTTTTAATTTAAATCTGAACTTACACGTCAAGTAAACGTAGAATCATGTTTGGACTTCTGGGTATTTATTTTAACCAACACACACAACATGTAGGCCATAACAGTAGTAGTAAGATAAGATATATGTGGAGCACGGTCGTAGAAGAACAGGTCTGGACACTCGCCTGGAAACTTGACCCCCTTGTTGTTTGGCTGTAGTTCACCAAGTTACCGAGAATATTGTGTTTTATTGGCGCTGATGTTAGGACGGTCGGACTAAACTCCGCCAACTTCCTTTCCACTAAGATATACAATTTATCAAAACGTATTTTTTATCAATTTATGAAATACTTTCTTCGCTCGCAAATTTAAGAAAAGGCTCCAGCAATCTTTATTTACTTTATAAATTTAACAATGGAAAAAAGTGGACGGAATTTGAATCCGACCACCCGGAAAACAGCGCCAGAAAGTACGGCATTCTCGGTAACTTGACGAACTACAGTCAAACAACAAGGGGGTCAAGCAAAATACATTGTTAGATAGGCGAGTGTCCAGACCTGTTCTTCTACGGCCGTGATGTGGAGCACAAAAGAAGGGACTAACCACAGTGCGATGTAACCACACTGTGCATGGGAAATATCATCGTACATTTTACCAATTACATTTACGTATCCAATTTACCTTAGAAATGGTGTGCTCATTACGCGGCAGTTTTTGGACGCCCTGTATTCTCTTAGCAGTGATTTACGGTTTTGAGATGTTCTTAGGTATCAGTCGTATGCTGAAAAGAAAGTTAACTACTGTAGGGTTAAGACGTAAACTCAAAGCTTGCTCTACGAACATCATTCAAGCGTCAGCCCTACTATGGTTAAGTCTTCTACATATTCGTATTGGCCAGTAAGACACGGAGAAATTCCGCCGCTAATTGCGCTGGAGACAGTAAGTGGTCTAATATGACAAATGGAAATAGAATTAATGTTAGCTAGATCATGTAACGTTAAAAATAACTTTATTACATTTTTAATGGAAAACAAGTTATTACAACTTTGTTTTATTTTCAAAATAATGAAACAGTTTCTTATATCACAAAAGTTTTCAAGCAGGAAATTACACACGTTTCGTAGCTTCCTAACCTCTACGAGCACAAATAGCGGCAGATTTTATCCTTTTTCAAACTAATAACATTGAGCTTTCTTACCGACAGTTTGACACGTAACAATTCGCGTTGTAATTTCGTGACGTACCTGACTTCACTGATATCTTACATACTCCAGTACAATCCGCCAGTTTTATGTTCTATAACTAGGGCCCGGAAGTTTTCGCGAAAATATTTTTGCACCACTTTGTTTCAGTGCCTTACGTGCGCACCTGCATCTCGGTTTTGTGGTCAGTGATTGGATGCCGTAACACCCAGCGTCTTGAGGTTAAACCCGCAAATCACAGACGTGATGTGTGGCAGTTATCCGTGTACTGATTGGTGCAGTCAAATGAATAACGACTCTGCGCATAAACACTCTGTCAATAATCACGAAGTTGAACTGCAGGTGCGCACGTAAGACACTGAAACAAAGTGGGGCAAAAATCTTTTCGCGAAAACTACCTGGCCCTATCTATAACTATCGAATTTGACTCCACTACAAGCGATTGTTCACCTTACCTAATAACTAGAGATGATTGTATAGCGCGAAAATGTTTTATGACAACATACCCTTGAAAACAAAGTAGTTTCTTGCAACATGTATGATTGGCTGACACAACGTAGCTGTCTGCAAACCAATAACAGGCATCAAACATTACAGTAGCGGGATTCTTATTGGCTCAGTCAAATAGGGAAAAGGTTCCACGTACAAGCGAAAGCCAGTCATCTTCTGGTAAGCTGAACGTGCGTTGAAACCCAGCAAACAGCCAAGTTTTCACGCGATAAATCATCATCTCTACTAAGTATTGGCTGAAAATGTTCCCCGCTGCAAGTTCCTTCCGACATTGTAGGCGAGTAAAAGACGTAGAGGTAGTAAACGCCATCTTGAAGTCTGTGGTCAGAAAATAACGCGAAATTTTCAGGTCTTTACTCACTTACTGCGATATGGAGCAAATGCCAAATGCGGAAACTTAGAAAATAGCTGTTGAACTTAACTTCATAGTAGTTATTAATTAATATTATATTAGATTGCTCGCATGCAGTAATTTTTTAATTGCATGGGAAATTAGTTATTTCTTTCTTGAAATAAATAAGTGTTAGATAAGTTGGTTCTTCGTAACTCACACCATTACGCTGAGGTCATGAAACGCCAGTTTATCTAACGATATTCTTAATCATTCTAGGATCAGCTGATCATAGCTGCACTTTATCTTGCTGTATGTGGAAATGATCACGGGCAAAAAGCTGAAATTATAAAACTGTCTGATTTTTAACCGTAATTCTGCCATGTAATGAAAAAATACCCGATTACTGGCATTAAACTCTTGAACACTTTAGACTGTAGGCAGACACTTTAAGATATTTTTTAAACAGCTCTAGTAAAAGACTGCTGCAGTTGGCACAATACTGACGTGTTTCTGAATTTATCTCAGTCAATACACTTACCAGTTCAGCTGTAACAACTTCCCCAGAAATGGAAATAATTACATTCGTTTTTTTTTAATTGCGCTAAAATTTTAAAGCTTACTACGTAAAATCATATCGAAGTTATTAAGATGTTACTTTAAAAAATCGGCGTTTCGATTGAACTAAACTTGAAACTCTTATTTTATGTTGTCTATTACATTATACGACGTCAAATTTATCCCACCTTTATTGTTTTCGAATGATATATAGAATGCAAGTTGCCTCACGAATAGAAAGCGGTGTTCTCAATAGTATGCCCAAAGTTGAACAATAGTAATTTATCTTTGCTTTCTTTGGAGGAGTAACTTATCAAATAAAAGAAGCTCCAAGAACACTAGCTTATAAGAATCCAAGAAGCTTCAAAGATAAAGAAAGAGGGAAAAAGTGGACACTTTCCCCGCTTTGCGAACTCGCAATTGGAACTTGAAGAAATGTGGTGGCAGAAAGTGTTACTCGTGTTTTCCCCTTGCGAATTCTCCCTCCCTTCCTGCGTCCTGTAGGGAATGTTGTGAGTGGTAGGGGCAGGGGGAGGAGGGTGGGACCTAGCTTTACAGGAGTGACCAAGCTTCTTTCCCGCAAATAACTCTCTTTGATCTCCCTCCACGCCGACTTGTCAGCAGCAGGTTTGGGAGTGGAAGAGGGAACGTTGGTCCCTCTACTGTATTTGCGTCTTTGCGCAAGGATTACGGTCGGCTCCCAGGTGCTTTGCAGAACAAACGCCCTCGGGCAAAGACTTTTCACTCCCTCTCCCCCGAGCCGAGCAGCGACGAGAAAAAAAATTCGAAGGTCTCTTGTTTCCCCTCCACTTTCTCTGGTCTGTTACCTCCGCCTTTTTTAGTCCTGTGAGAGGTTTGGATTGGGAGGTGTCGACTCGCGGCCCGCGTTTGCCCGAATTACGAGCTCTGATTCCGAGCCTCTGATGGACTTCAGAGTTACTCTCTGCACGCCGCAAGGGTGCCAGAATGAGGACCGCTTATCAGATGTCTCCGAAGAAAAAGTTTAAGGTTGCGTCAGCGCTTTTTTTCCCCGTCACGAGCTACGAGGCTTATCATCGCCAGGATCTCGCGAGAAAACGTCCTTTCTGTCAAATGATCAGGTTGTTTTTTGCCAAGCTACCTTTGATGTCACAGCTCGAAGCCTTGCGATTTACTCAGAATCTCGCAAAAAATGGCATTTTTATGTCACCGTGTAAACGTAATGAAATTTGTGTTTTTATCTCCGTGGGAAATAAAACTTAAATGAAACTGTGGGGACCAACAATTAAAGAACTCTGCCATTTTATTTCGTCAAAAACTTGTTTCTATACCACAAATATGATATTTAAAAAAAATTAACACCAACGCAAAAAAACCTCTTAGCATTTCTTTTTTTTTTTTTTTTTTTGTTTACCTTTGGTACCTCTGGCGCCATGTGAAATGTAATAAGGAGAGATTTTGTGTAATCGCGAGAATCTTCTTTACCAGCGTGTGATCTAAGTCACTGCAGCATCCTGCGCCATTTATTATTGGTTATGTAGCACGGTGTAGCGATTCACAGACGAATCACATATGTTAAGTTGTAGTGCACCAGACTTATCATTGGCTCAGTCAATAAGAGACCAACCAGAAACGAAATAAAAGTTTCGGATGTGAACTCATTACATTAAAGCCTAACAAACTGTACACTTTTTCCGCGAGGAATCGCCACCACTAATGATAAAGAGGTTCATGTTATTAAGTGTTACATTTATTTTGTAGTCGTCATTTGTAGCCCGCTCTTGTATGTTGAAAACAAGTCGTAAAGTGTTTGTATAGTATTCAGTTATTAGAACGAAACTTTCCAAATACGAAATACTAGACTACGTTTAAATTGAACCCTAATACAATATAAATAATACATTTTTAATGTGGTCTCATTTAACTTTGAACGTGCTACTCTGTGTTTGGTGATCTAGGAGAAGTAAACTAATGAACAAAGGTAAAATGGAGCCCCGAAGGTGAGCTGGGTCGCGGTGTTACCACTACCACTCCGCCAGTTACCAACCAAGTTTGTGCTAATTTTGTCTATCCCCCAAACTCCCGTAGGAAATTATTCATGAACGCCTGGAACAGTCCAGGACACGGCAAGAGAGCTGAGCTAACATGAGCCCCAATACCATTGCAATTACAGATGTGCCGCTTAGTTTCGCGCTTTACAAATGGCTACTGGTTACCTACAGTATGTTCCAATAATAAACCCTACTGCTGTATTAAAAATAATACTTTTAAAACTACATAGGAAAAACTAGACATAAAGGCAACAACAGCACACTATCTCCAACAACCTTGTGATTAAGACGAGAGAAGTGTAATTTTAAGAAGTGAGTGTGTGTTTCTTCTGGTTATTTATAAACAAACATTTTTTTTTTGCAAAAATCCCTGACAAACTTGGATTGTGAAAAAAAAGGGGGGAGCGGGAATAGAATGCTTTGGATCAGAATTGAATTCTGGAAGGGGAAAGAATATCCTTGAAAACCAAATATTAAATTTCTTTTCCCAGGAATATTGAGCAAGTAGTCTACCATTACATTACCGTTGCTGTCTCTTATGAAAATTGCTTTAACCTGCAGCAACAATTAATTAATTAATATCTTCTACAGAAATTATAACAGTGTGGAAGGGTGCTTTAAAGCAAGTAATTTTTGAAAAATGTTATACAAAATATGCTTTACGGACTTCGCAGACAAGGGTTTCTACAGTCGTTAACTTTTGTGATGGACTACAAGTTTTGTTTATTAAATGTCTTATTTTCCTATCGGCAACCCCCTGGCAAAATTTTTTCACATGTTTCTGAAACACTTTGTATTAGGAGAGTTGTGAATACGCAATATTTTTCTTTCTGATGAATATTTTTCTACTTGTAAATGCATTGAACAATTATTTGTTACAAATTTATTAAGTTACGTTAGTGCCAATTTGTTTTACTTAAAGAATTTTGCGTGTTTTTTTATTCATATCAAAAGAAATATGATAAATCTGTACAAAAGCTTAAAAAAATTAACTTCTTAGTTACAATTATTGTGTAAACCATTAATATTATGCAATGCAAAATTTAAAACGTAACACAAACACAATTATACACACAAGAATTCATTTTCTGGAAACGGGACAATTAGTCCACTTCTAATCATTGTTTGATATCTGACTACATTTTGTTCGAATTTTTTATCATAGTTTTTATGTCTTTAATAAAATTTGTTCATCAAGTACTGGTACCTTAAATATCAATTGTTAGGTGCAGGTTAACGTGGTGACATTGCGGAATTTTAACATTTGTATTACATAATATAACACTTTCATCTTGCATAGCTACACTCATATTTTTTTTATTTTTTCTTGTTTTTACACTTTTCTCCTTCTAGTACTCAATAAACACAGAATAAATATTTTAAAATACTAGAAATATGTTTTTACCACTTGAACACCCTCAAGATGTGAGGAAAAATTTTAGTTGCATTATCAAACGTTAGTCGCAATGCAAAACGAAGTTTACTGTGCATGCAGAGGAGTAGATATCTTCGGTCTATTTAATATAAAAATAAATTTCTACGGACCTTGCATCAAAGATTTTCAATACACAAAACGTAAGCGCCCTCGGGATTATCATAATTTATTGAAGCTGTACAAAATAGTTTGTATAAGAACATCAAAAACACTTAAACGTGTGGTGACAATCTTTGTCCTAACCGGTCATCAGACAACACAAAGATGTGAAACAGACTTTGGAAGGGCCACTTTATAGGAATATCAGACTCGGTGGCATCATAAATTTGAACCCCCCTCCTCTTTTTATATGCCGTGACAATACGCACTTATGAGCTCTCATTATTTCTTCTTGTTGCATTGTCCTAGCTCTGACCTCGGCAGCCATGGATATCAGTGACACTGTCTTTTAGAGTAGGCCTACAGGTTGCAACTTCACTTAAGTTTCTTTCTGCATGGTTTTAAATTGACATGAAACAAAAATCTTTCAAAATGTTAACATGGTGATAATACCATTAACAATTCTATTGGTAAATGCGTTATTGTTGCACCAAATATGTTAAACATGCACTTTACGCTTAAAATTATATTTCACATCAACCACCACGGTTTAATGGGAACCTTAGAAAACGTAATTTCTTTTTAAATTAAAAATGAATTTTTATTAGGCTATCCTAAAAAGCGATGCCCCTGAGAATGTGTGCCCGGAGCAAATCCCCCTCTGGCGGCCCTGCTCAGGTCTCGTAGGGTCCTGACGCTGGGACCGCGGCACAAACGAGGGCCAGAGCAGCGCGGGGTATTGTTTGTTCTCAAGGGTGCCTGAGTAGAGAGACATTAGCATTCCTGGCGCAGTGCCGGTAATCCCGCACGCCAACGCTACCCTCCGCGGTACATGTGCGCCGCCTGGCGCAGCCGGGTATAACGACACCGGATATACGTCACCTCCCCTGAGTATGGAGCGGCACGAGCACCTGAGCTGGACTGCTCGATATCAGTAGTGTGGGGCTGTATATCCTCCCACCCCCACTCTCGCACGCACCCCTAGGGCAGAGGATTCTCTCCAACCCCCCCGCGCGACTTGAAACGAGACACATGTGACCCGAATGACGGGCCTGCCCCCGTAATACCAGCAATTTGTAACCCGGTGCTGGAACACCCCCTCCTCCTTACTCGCTTGGAATTCCACAGAGCCTCCGTTGTAGTCCATACCGCTCCACCCCCATCCCCCTCCAACCAGGAACGATCGGATCACACGAGGCTAGCGAGGATTGGTCACATCCAGCGACATATCTACCAGCTGGGTCGTAGCTTCGTGGTGCTTATCTTCCCTGCCGACGACTAAATAGCAGATGCATAACGTCACCAGACAAGATCCCTCCTCGGTTCACATCTCGATTTTGAAGGCATCTCAGCTAGACGATAGTATAAGGAAACTTATACGTGTTGAAAGGCTTCTTCTCAATGTTGAAACCATTTTCTCAATGCTGAAGTCTTCGTGTTGAATTTGAAGATATCTTCTCAGTTTTAAAACCATGTTCTCGATGTTGAAGACCTCTTGCAGTTGAAGGCATCTTGTAGTTGAAGGAATCTTTAAGTTGAGGACATATTCCAATATAAAAAGCATCTTCCAATGTTGAAGGCATCTGTTATATACTAAAGGTATCCTCTAGGTGTGGAAGGTGGTGGTGTTGAAGCCATATCCTCTATGTTTTTCAAGTTGATAGTAACTGTTAGGTAACAACATGCTTAATGAGGACGATCACCGTAACTAGAAGAGACAAGGCGGGGTTGTTCTTTGCATACACGAACACAGGATGAACATACCAGCAGCTTCGCAGTCGTCGCCCGTATGACCCACACTGACAGCAAGGTAGTTTTCCCGTAAAACTTACTATGAGAAAACTATATGCGAATTTATTTCTACACTTTGTGTAACTGTTTACAAATTATAATTGATGTTTCTAATGCCTTCTAATACAGCAAAATTTATAGTAAAAAGGACATTTTAAGGGGGAGGTGTTTTGGAAGAAATAAAACATTGGACCAAGTTAAAAAAAAGTTAAAGACATAAAACACTTGGCACAAACTATTTTAAGTACCTGTCCTTTTTTTAACTTGTCTCACAGCTCAATTCCTTCTCCGGTAAACTTCTGGAAACTATCATTTATTTAAAGTTAAGGAATAGTCTATAGTTAACACATTTTTAAGACATATTCTGTTACGTAGTGGAATATAACTAACTGAACAATAATTCTAAGAATTTATGCCTGTAGTGCACAAGGTACATAGTTAAAGAATGTGATGAAGCAAATACAAAATAAATCAATTTCTTATTGAAAAGATTAACAACATTTTGTTTACATTATTCATTGCCGGCTAGTAGAACTTCGCGAAGTTAAGTGCAATCCAAAAACTACCAACTTTACATAGTAATATGACTCCAAATATTAAAAGTCTTTAATATAAATTTTATCAACAAAATTTGTATTAGCTCCACGTTCTTCTACATAAAATAACATTTAGAAATTAAGGTAACTACTTTATAAAGACCATGCCAGCACAGTGTGCTATCATACAAAGCACTCATTTATTTAGGAGTTTTTAAAACTAATGCATTGTTGAGCCGCGCAAACACAAACACATTAATTTGGACAAATTTTCAAAATAAATGGGAGCATACGAGCATACAACCTGTGATGGTAATTGACACGAAATAATTTTGGTACAGTATTTAACTTATTTCTGTTAAAGTAACGTAGCAATTTACCTCTACAAGAAATATATTGCTAAACAATAATTATGTAGCCTATTAAATCTCTGTAAATTCCCCTGATGTGATAATTTTTTAAAAGGCAGTATTGCTCATTCCGACATAAATATCCTTACGATCTCCAGCAACGATCACTAACGTGATTCTTACAAAATAATACAGAACATTGCAAAGAGTAATAATGTTAAATTTTTGTCATTATCAACAAGTCACCGGAAAGTGTTTCATGAAATTGCATCGAATCTATTTCGAGGTATGAAATGGGTAGGTTGTTTCTCTTGGTACCTGACATAAATAACATTTATGCGCACAAGGTCTACTGATATTCAGTGATGCCCACGCGCTTTCTATAAAACCGTATGTCTTCAGCGGAAGTGAAATATGATTACCACAGCGATGTCACCAACACTACAAGAAAAATTAACTTCCTCAAATGCTGTGAAAGTTTTCCACTCTCACACAGTATGGGACACAGGCCATAGTTCAACTTATAATGGGAGCAACTGTTGAGAATTGTTACTATAAAAATCTGGTAATATCAGCATATGCATGATCGTCCCATAAAAATGTATAGGTATCTTACCATTGATGTACGGACATTTTTTTTTACTAAACCTACATTCTTAACACTCCAAAACATAGGTGAGTTATATTTATAAATGTTTTACTGTGTACATAGAAGAATAGTGCCACACGTATTAAGAAAAACTTGGTTTCACAAATCATTTAGTTATGGTGGAATGTCTGTCTTTTTCATCTGGTCCTGTAGGTGAGAAGAAAGAATTGGCTTAATTAATTCGACGCGGGCGACGTATAGTGCCTAATAAATGGGAGGCTGCTCCTCTCCCATAGAGTTTCATTTAGCCTTTGCCTCGCCAGCCAGTCAGCAAAGAGCCAGATGCTGGCTTTGTCCGGTGGCGCGCAATTAAACGAAATGAGAAACGACACCGAATTCCAGGGCGTGGCCGAGCCCGCAGTAAAGGGCCTAATTAGCTCAAATTTCCAGCCAGCTCCAGGGATCGGTCTTAGCTCTTCAACCCCCTCCCCTTGCCATTCATCCAACCCTCTCTTTGCCTTCCGTCACACCATGTTTCGACTTCCTTCCTCTTCGACATCGCCACTTTGCGGAAACCACTTCAAAAGAAATACGACATTCTAGGTCATGTAATCACAGACTTTGAGCACAGATGTAAAGTATACACACCTTAGACGAGACATTTTTCACACTCTTTGACCTCATTTACTGGTTTTAAAATTATGAATTACAAGTTAGAAAGTACGTATTCCTCTTTCTAATACGGCTTGCTTGTTGTCTTTTACACATTGTTTTCTAACATGGATATTAAAATATATTGTTTTCATTTCCTACAATATGTTAGCAACTTAATGTAAACCAGTTGTATGTATTGCTGACATGTAGGTATGAGATCCTCTGACACTAATAGGCATAACATGAACATAGTACTTCGCACTGGGGAAAAATACGCGATGGGTTAAAAAATGGTTGCTTGTTCACATTTTCTCTACAATACGATACTATTACGTGCATTACGGATAGATAAAAAATATAGGCTGTTAAACAGTAATCAATAAAATAATTTCCATAGAAGTATATATAGGCAGCACCAGAGTTTATGCTTATTTTTATTCAGACCACATTGCATTTTAGTAGCATTTTTAGAGAAACATTAAAATACCCATCGTGGTTATAGCCGAAACATTTAAATATTAACATACTTGGTACAGTACATCATTCGAAAAAAATTGTGCAAATCAAGATTAGATTTTCTTCAATGGTTAAGAGGTATTTAGCTATGTTTGTAGCCCAGCGCATGAACTTTGCTCAAGACCATGTATGTTCACATTACTGCATAGTCAAACCACAATACTGAACTTAAATAACTAATGCTGCTTTTTGGTCATTGTACCAACAGTTAACACTCTAAGACTTAGAGCAAGTTTTCTTGCATTACTTGACGGATATTAAACTAAAAAGAATTCAAACTAGCTTGGCTTCCGGGCTGGAGCCGCGTCTTCGTGTTTGCAGGAACCGACGTTTCGCCGTACATTTCAGCAGGCATCATCAGGGTCTCACTGTAGACTGAAGGCCAGGAGTAGAGAGGGCCGCTATATATAGGGGTTCCAGGGGGCCTGGCCTGTGATTGGCTGCTGAGGTGGCCAATGGGAGTGAGGCATGTTCTCATTTGCTGTCCTGTTTCTTCAGATATCAGAGAAAAACCACAATCGGTGCTGCTAAACCATCATTGGCAAGTATATCAGCCAATCAGGAGAGGTCAGCTGCGATTGGCTGTCAGGACAGCCAATGAGAACATGCCTCACTCCCATTGGCCACCTCAGTGGCCAATCACAGGCCAGGCCCCCTGGAACCCCTATATATAGCGGTCCTCTCTACTCCTGGCCTTCAGTCTACAGTGAGACCCTGATGATGCCTGCTGAAATGTACGGCGAAACGTCGGTTCCTACAACCACGAAGACGCGGCTCCAGCCCGGAAGCCAAGCTACTCAGTTCGACAACGGCCGCGAAAGCCTGCAGAATTCCATAAAAAGAATTCACTTTTTTGTGTTTATACCGAACTCCGTTTGTCTTTTAAGCTGTACTTATGACGACATTTGAGAGTATTAAAAAATATTAATTGCAAGCAGTTTTTGTGAAAAAAAAAAAAAAACAAAGTAAAAACCTTATTGCATTCCGTCATCATCAATAATACAAACTATCTCACACAACCAACATGTATAAAGTAATTCACAAGTAATGTATATGCAGTGACGTAATTAGTGAAATATCTAATATTACTCTTGTAAATATTTCAGTATTTTAAATGGTGAATATACTATATATTTTCGTATGTTCGCACTTATTTTAAAATGCAAAAAAACTTGCACGAGTGACAAAATAAATAAAATTTTACTACCTAAATGTTAGGGACCTGCACATTTCGTGTAATCATCTGACAGCCGGCTGTAATTCAAGTTACTATGTGATCATCAGATTTGGCCAGCAGTGTGTGTGGAGCGCTTGAAGGACGTCTTCAACCATTGATGTAAGGTCATGTCTAATACTATTCTGTAATGTATGCACAAATATACGAAGGCCCAGAGCCAATAATGTAACGGAGTATGTTCGTGTGAGTATATGCCAGTTGATTGTATCACGACGCCAAACAGCAACGCGAAATTTTCATGTTTGTTGCAATAAAAGATTTATTTAATGTATGATTTATTATTTGTTCCGGTGGATTGGTTTTGATTATGGACATGTAATCAAAACAGTTAAATTACAACTTTAATATGTCATTATCAGGTATTGTAATTTATGACGGAAATGTTAACTGCCAGTGGCGCCGCGGCTCTAGGGGGCAGCAGGGCCGGTTGCCCCCTCCACACAATTCATATGTAGGTGGAAGGTCAAAGTATGTGTTGTGCTCCCCCTGCACCTTTTTGGGTATGTGTAGAGATAATTGTTTATCGCGTAAAAATCTTGACTGATTGCTAGGGACCCTGGTTTTTCGCGAAAATAATTTTGCCCCAGTTTGATTCAGTGTCTTACGTGCACATCTGTAATTCTGCTTCATGGTTATTGGCAGCGTGTCTATATGAAGAGCCGTATATCATTTGTCTGAGCCAATTACAATAAAGTCCCTGCAACACCTCAAGGCTTTGATTTGCAGGTAGATTCCCAAGGCTCGAGAGAATTAAAATATCCAATCACTGAACCACGAACAAAACTGCAGATGTGCACGTAAGGCACCGAAACAAAGTGGGGCAAAATTCTTTTCGCGAAAAAACAGGGTCCCTACTTATTGCTGGGTTTCAACATTTATCAAAGGATTACTGGCATTTGTCTGTACGTAAAGACGTTACCTCAATTGACAGAGCCAACACGAATCCCGCTATTGTAACAGTTGATGCCTGTTATTGGTCTGCGGACAACTACGGAGTGTCTATTGTGTATATTGTCTAATCATACATGCGATGAGAAACTACAACGTTTTCAATGGTATGTTAGCACAACAAATGTTAGCGTTATACTATAACATCTAGGTGTGTGTGAAGTAATAATTATTTATGCAATATATTTTTTTAATTTAGCTAGTTATATCTTTCAAAATATTGAAATGTCGTCCAACTGTATATTTAATATTTCTGTTCGGAAACAACTAAATTGCACCATTCTGAAACTTAAATTCCAAAATTCCCCGGGGATGAACCCCTTACACTCAACCCTCCCCATTGCCGGTTTCGTTTGGGGTACGTGTATATTCACTACGTACATTAGTCCCCCCCCCCCCCCCCCCCCCCCCCCGCCCGTTCGCGTCGGTGGTCTGTTGTATTTTCCCCCCCCACGCCGCCCCCCCCCCCCCCCGCGACTAAAAATTTCACTCCGGCGCGGCTACTGTGTGCTATTCTTCAATGAAATGTATTCATTTCCGATGTTTTTCTTTCGTTACTGGTGAGTCCTTATATGACT
>PNEQ01127392.1:0-11991 GCA_003012365.1 Medauroidea extradentata | reverse complement strand
GAGAATACGCTCACAGGAAAAGTTTCTCACAATTTCCCGCTATCTCTAATCACTATGCATAAACTGAAATATATAAAAATATAATTTCTCACGAAAGTCATTAGTCAATGTACAGCATGTAACGGAATGAGAGGGCAATATTCTATAAGGTGATAGTACTGGTCATTGAGATCAAAATTTTCATATGAACATGGGATCAGTATGGGACGGTTGCCGAGATAGTCCCATTTAATACAAACTTTGATTAGCTCTAAAATTGCTATTATTGTTTTATTTGATATAATGTTCCCCTTGCAGTCACAGGTCATGCCGCAATCAAGATGCGTTGCCATGGAAACGTGTTTACGTACACAGCTAACTTACTAACGTGGGCAGTGAGCTAACGTTGTTTGGCATGACATGAAACAAAATGGTTGTGTACTGTAATGCTGTTATTACATGTATGAAAAAAATTAGGGTGTTATTCAAATAACAGACGTACTGAAGGTTATTTTTCTAATTTGTTTTTTGGAATTTATGTAGTTGAAAACTTATGAATTGCCAAATACTGAGTACCAAGTTGTCACCATGCTAGTTTTACACAGTTTGAATGTTAAATACTAATGCCAACTAAATTGGTTATAATTTATGACAATAGCAACTAATTTGCAATAAATATATTTTACCAAGTAGGCTAAGTTGCTGCAAACTTATCGAAACATTTATGTTCATCACAACAATTGTTTGTATCTGGTTATGATAAATGTAAATGTTTGTTACGTTTTACTGAACTACGGATTGTTTAGGTAAAGATATTGTGTTTAAAATTGTTATGTCACTGTTACTTATAAAGTCTTTTTGGGCTAAAAATATGTAATATGTCAGCACACGTGTTGAACAAATCGTCGTATTCCATAAAACAGACTGCAGATTGCATGAGAAAAACACTCAAAACTATTCAAAACACTGCCAGGAAATGTTATGTTCGCCATTCCAGGGATGGGCTAGGTTGCCGGAGTGTATTTCGAATGTCTCTTATTTTAAACCCGGGAAGTACGTTCTCATGTTTCGTTTCACTCACGCCACGGCGATGTTTGCTGTCTGCTACGATTCGCCCCGGGGGTGAGTTTGTAAATGAATTGTACATGGTTGCCATTCCTACAGATTCCACTCCCCCTCCCACCAAAAGCATCGGCGTATCCTCTATAAAAAGGGCCCCGAGGAAGAACGTGCCCCCACCACTTTTCACGAACAACTTAAAAATAATATAAAACTATTTTACCTTTAAAACGAAAATTTTACATGTTGCAACTCTTTTAATTAGACATATTTACACTGTAAAAAATAATTCCTAAAGAATAATAGAACTTCATAACCTATACACAGTTTGGCCCTCATCACGGCCGTAGAAGAACAGGTCTGGACACTCGCCTAGAATCTTGACCCTCTTGTTGTTTGGCTGTAGTTCAAAAAGTTACCATTAGTGTTGTACGTCATTGGCTGCAATCAGGGCGGTCGGGCTCAAACTCCGCCCACTTCCCTCCCACTTTTTTTCCGTTGTTTACATTACATAGGTAAACAATGTATCAAAACGTATTTTTTAAATAAATTTATAATACTTCCTTAGCTCACAATCCTAAAGCATGGCTCCAGCAATTTTTGTATACTTTTATTATAAACAATGAAAAAAAGTGGGTGGTGTTTGAGCCCGACCGCCCTGATTGCAGCGCCAAAGATGTACAACACTCTCAGTAACTTAGTGAACTGGAACCAAACAACAAGGGGGTCAAGCAAAATACATTGGTAGATAGGCGAGTGTCCAGACCTGTTCTTCTACGACCGTGGACCACATATCATAAGTCAGCTACAATAAACATAGCAAATATTAAGCATTATTACTATATAAATCTGGTGACATCAGTACTTATAAATGAAACTGTTTCCTAAAATACTACCATTGATGAATAGACAAGAATTTAACAATTCCTACATTCTTCACACTTTTAGACATCGATGTGGTATATTTACAAGTATTTTTTTTACAGTGATACATTTTTGTGTGGGATAGGATCCCTTATCTATGTTCTGCGGAATTGTTTTCATCTTTTTGTAGTTTTACAGAACTACTTTAGATAGTTTGCCTCCCCGCTTCTCAAATGAGCGTGCCCTCTAATCTAAAAAATAGTCACGCTATGCACTCACGTCCGCCAGCTCGACATTAAAAATTTCGTGACAATCACGTTGTCTCAGCTACGCAAGGATGAAAACTTGGCGACTCCGTGACTGTTTTCTCAGCAACGAAGCCGCTGCAAGTATCGTTATATAAAAGTTCTGAGCTGGCGGTTACCCCACGTCTAAAGGAGGGGGAGGGGGAGGAGGAGACGAAACGACAAGGCAAAAAAAAAACTTTTTGATTATCTCCGTACGCCGAAGTAGAACAGCCACAAACAAACACGAAATAAGTTCAAGTTTGGCGGACCGTAGAACATGCGTGCTTCAGCCCCGTTGTTTGTCCATACGTCCTCTCTCTCTCTCTCTCTCTCTGTCATGTTCTTTCTCTCTACCCTCTTTCATGTGTTTAGTCTCTCGTATTCTCTCTCTCGTATTTTTTGTCTCGCGTGTTCTCTCTTTCTCTCGTGTTTTTTATCTCTCTGTTCTCTCTCGTATTCTCTCTCTCTGCTGGTCGTTTCGACAAGACTCAAGTGGCTGCAGCCACACGACGGCGGCGGCCGAGGTGAATAATCCACTTAATCATAGCTAAAAGCGGGTAAGGGAAGGAGAAAGCTGAAAAGGGGTTAGAGAAGGAGGGGGATGAGCGCAAGCTGCGACTAATCCCACAGACGTCGTATCGGTTTACTGGTGAGCCGACTATGTAGTCTAGCAACCCCCTTCTCCACTAACGGGGCGACCAGCAACTTTATGCCAGGGTATCATATAGAGTACTGGTGTTAGCATAACTCGTGGAACCTTCTCGTCTTTGAGAGCATGTAGTGGTCCCGCCATGGAGTGGCGCTCGCTGGTAATAGCGGTGGTATGATATACGGCATCTCCTCATAATTAGTCAGGAGTCTGCCACGAAAAATATTTCGCAACATTAGGTTTCGTTGCCTTATCTGCACATCGGCAGCTGTGCTTCATGGTTATTGGCAGCGTGTCTTCCTTCCGATACGTCCCTCGTTGTTAGAGGCAGTGATTTTTGGTGAAAATAATTAAACAACATTTTGTTTTAAAGCCTCGTGTTCACGTCGGTTGCATTGCTTCATAGTTATTGGCAGAGTATATTTGTGCACAGGCTTCGCTTATTCGACTGAGCCAATGAGGATGTGGCTACTGAGATACAACACGTCTATGATTTGGGTGGTGTAACCACAAGATGTTGAATGTTAAAAGCAGCCAATCACGGATCATGAAGCAGAGCTACAGGTGTGCATGCGAGGCACTGAAACAAAATGTTGTATAATTCTTTTCACCAAAAATCACTGCCTTTACTCATTGTACCAATCAGAATAAGGCTATTGTGATAACGTACGTCTGTGATTTGCTAGAAGAACATCAAAACAAGTTAGCCACCTGAATTCATAAAATGGAAAACGAGATGCTTGCGTTGGCCTTCACTTCATGCTATCCAAAAATAAAATGTTAGGGTCACCGCTTCATGTACCATAGAAAAAAAAAAAAATACGACGAAAACCTTGCACGCCGGTTTGGCAGTCTGTGAAGTGATGCGATATTTTTCTCGTCGAGCGTGGCACTCTGGCTGTTCCTACTCGTCAAACGTCGAAATTTGACACCGGTACACAATCCTCTTAAGGGGAAGAGCAAGATGTTAAATTTTATTTTTCGTCTTTCTGCAATAATCCGCGTTATAAAATATTTTTGGTAAATGTGCCAATGTTGAGTAATAGAAGATATTTGTGATGAATTTTGGAGATCAAAATAGTGTTATATGTTCATAGTGTATTGGACTTGTAATAATTTTTTAAAGTTAACCTATGATTCCCTAGCAGTGATTCTGTATGATAAATGAGTGAAATATTAGATTTTTATTTATGTCAAGTAGTTTATGTCTTGTCACAGAAAAAAAAATTTAATGATACAACTTGAATAAATGTCATGTCTCGAAAAACAAAATACAAGAAATTTATCTAGTACTCCCTCTTAAAGCGACTGCTTTTTTCTTTCAGCCACCAGCGACACATCACATTTGCCTTGACCTACGGCTCCGAATCCGTCCGCATGAATATAGGTCTGTCCGCCGAAGAACTGTCTGCGCCACCAAGAAATCAAAATATACACGTAAAGACTTTTTGTTGTCCAGTTATAGTTTGCGAGATATTACACAAGGGCCGACGTGTCAGTATTAAGTGAAGGAAAAACGTGTTTTATCCTCCCAACATTAATAAAGGTATATAACGAGTTCAAATCCACAACAGTGCTTTACTGAAACGTTTTTAATTTAATCCTATTACGTGTGCAACAGCAAAAAATTCTTGTTCATTGAAACCAAATTATTCATCGATAATTTAACCATAAGTCCTAGTTCCTTTTTTTTAATTTACACAAATTTGTAGAACAAAGTAAATACAGTACCAGATTTTACTACGAACATAAGTTTGTATCGAAATATCTGAGGTGCTTGAAATGGTCCTAATGAATTGTTGCATTGTAGGTGAAGTGTTATTTGCATAGGCTCAATGAAATAATTTAAATAACAATCGTTATATTCAAGTGTTGAAATCTTGCATTGCTCTTAAATATGTGACAAATATTGGTGTATATTTGTTACGAACTACACCAAATTTATATAAATATATATAATTAGAATGCGATGCGACCTGAGAGAAATAGCTACAAGAAAAGCTGGTTTATATCGAATTCACGACCTCTCGAACGCCAGTTCGACTTGGCCAAACACGGTAGATTATTATTCCTTTGCCAGGAAGTTCGTTACTTGGTGGTTTTCAAGTTTATTTCCAACCAGGCAACACCCACGGAGCCTACATGGCCGGTCAACGTGTCAAAATTAATGTAGGCCTAATTCTAATTAGATAAATATTAAAAATAGTTAGTAAAAAACATACTATACGTGACATTTCTGGGATAATACTGTGACGTAATTAACAATGCAGTTTTTTTTATGTTTCGCCTGCTTTCCTGAGGAAAATTGGGTTTATGAGCGAACCTTCCTGTCTCTTTTTTTTGTGTATGTGTGTGTGTGTGTTTGTTGTGTATGTAAGTGTCCCAACAACTTTGGAACCCCACAGGTCGAATTGTATCTAAGTCGGTACACATACAGAACTTTGTAAGGTCTCCTGATTGTTTATTTTGTTTGTGCCGAGTTCTTATTTTCAAAATGGGCACAAATGTTTTGGCTTTTTACTCTCCTGGTAACCATTTGATCGATTCAAACGAGACTTTATATTTTGTTTGTTAATTATCTAAGCATTGAATATGAAAGAATGTATTAATGTAGGTTCACCATGTTGGAAAATAGCACAGTATGAATTAATATTTTCTCATATTTCCAGAACTTCTACATCAAATGTTACCAAATTTCGTACTTCTACAGTTCGTCATAATTTTAATTTCAATGTTTTTTTATTCTCGTAGCCTGAATTTGCAAGATAGTACAAAACATTATTGTCGTATTTCAAGAACTTTTGAACCAATGGTCACAGAATTTCATATTTTGACAGCTAAATATTCAATATTTGACTTAAGTAGTGTTTGACGTTGTAGATTCGCTATTTTAAACGATAGCATGTGCAGTAAAAACATTTTATCCACAGCATGTAAAACCATTTCTGTGATGCTGTTTAGCTTGCAAGTATGTCACCACATACCTTTTTTCTTCCTCCTGCACACCTATTCCCTTCCGTCTCTGAATCGCGCGAGCTGAGTGGCTACTCCTTGACGTCAGTTGACCGGCGGGTTGGAGAGTTCTCATCAACCTGTACCGCTTATTGCTCTTGGATGAGGTTTTCCAAGATAGGCATGGAAACCAGCTCTGATTTCTGGAGTCTTCGGAGGCGGTCCACGTCAACGCAGAGCTGGGAGTGTGTATAATGATCTGGATGATTTCACAAGGAGGTATGAACTTTGCCAGCAGCGCCCAACTCCCCGGTGATTACTAAGCGCAATGGCATGTGCACCTAGGTAAGTGGTGGTGTGACAGCGATGGTGACAACCACACGCTGACGAGCAACCAAGCGGTGAAGGAGAAGCGCAGGGGTAAGAGCTGGGCTCGGTGCAACTTACTGACAGAATTTTAAAACAACATTTTGTGATGAAGACTGATATTTACTCGTAGTGTAGTGCAGGATCAGTAGGTATCGCAAGTGTTAAGTAAAATATCAAGTGTTAGGTCTGTGAATTAAAGGAACATAAGTGTTAGACGGTTTTTGTAAATAATTACAGACATATTTGTTAATAAATTTGGAAAATAAGTTGAAATCTTTAAATTAATAAGCCCTACAACCCTATCGTGCCTAGCAATGCACAGGAAAAGAAATAACCAGGACATGGAAATAACATTTTAAAAAAAAGTGTAACATATTAAATCCAGTGTTAAACTATGATATGTCAATATATTTAATTTAGACCTACCCGAACAATACGTGCTGTACTACCAAATACTGTATATCTCTTTAGGGCTACACTGTAAGTCGGTGCATCGTTTGTGGAATTATAACATTTCAATCAGCGCATATCCTGGAGATTTTAGTTCTGCCGGAGACAATGTCGTTTAGTATAGTGTAACGGAGGAATTAAAGGTCATAGGAAGCGGGGGGTGACCAGAAAAATACTCACCGGCCAACGAAACCCTCATGAAAGTTGGCGAGTGTTTCAAGAGGCCATTTAAAATGTCGTAAGCCACGAGGTTCGATATTGGGTAGAAATAGTTACGTAAGTAACGAGTCACGTAGGGCGTTCCGAAGTCAGGAGATCTAATTATAAATTTTAGGTAACCTGTTATAATCCCAGCTGATATACGAAACCAATTACTGAATATATTGGCGTGTTGTTGTAGTATGGTGCTTCTCAGCCAGCTATTAGTTGCCTCTGTGAAACTGATATGTTACGTGAGAGTGTGAGTTTTGATTGTATGGAATAATGAGTTGTTTTTTTAAGTCGATAACATTGTAAATTTCACCGGAATTGATTTACTAAATTATAATATACAATTCTAAAAGATTGCGAAAATTCATTATTGCATTAATTTTAAAACAAAATTGTGAGATTTTATAATATGATTACAGTTGGAAAGTGATAACATTTTCATAACTTAAGTAATGAAGTTTATGCATCGTAAAACTTACATTACTAATCGGAATGTCATTGGGAAAACTAAAAAACAAAAATCTTAGATAATATTTGCGAACTTTATGTGCAAACATTTACTCAGAATTATGCATTTATTAACTGCAAGCTGTTGCGCCTCAATTAAGTGTGCGGAATTTCGGCGTCAAAGACTGTTCTTTAGAAATAGCCTACGCTGTCCGAGAAAAATTTTTGCTCAAAAATTTTGTATAGGAATGCTTTTTTTATTACAGCAAGTTGGGATTCAGATGCTTTTAGTGCCTTTAAGTCATCAAATTTAAAATTTCAAATTTTGCATATCCGGCTTCTGTGAGCAATTTTAAATGAAAATAATGAATTTGGGACAATTAAACTAAAAAGAATAAACGAACTTATGAAAGTCTTAAGTTGTGTTATCTTCCAGCTCAAATTGATCCAGTTATTCGCCTAATAATACGAGAAAAAAGGTAAGTACTTCAAAAGATTGTCACATACCTGAACTTGGAATAGCAGATTTCTTATAAAAACAAAGTTGCAAAAGAGAACTACCAAACTTTGCAAAAACTCCTTTAAAACCAAAACGAAATAAGAAAGACACTAACACAACACTTTCTTCAAAAGCAAATACCTTAAGATTCAAAATAGCTGGATCTATACTATTAGCAACAGCGTCTTTTTCTAACGTAATAATATTCTTAAACACTTTTCTTGGAAAGTATCTTCTTCGACGATATCTTCGCCTATAGTATGGCATCAGAAAAAAGCTTAAGTTTGAAATTGGTGATCAATTAATGTGTTACTGTAAGTTGGATGGAAGTATGGGTGATACTCATGTTATGGGGCATATTCAGTATGTGTATAGTGCTTAATATTCATTGGATCTGTGAATCAGTGTTGTCATTGTGCTTAGAAATTTAATAAATGGGTGTATACAAAATTTGGCTCATGTTCGTTGATTATTGTGGAAGTTAGAAAAACTTAGAAAAATTTGAAGCGCCCGGGTAGAACATTAGTTCTACTGTACGAGGGCGCGTTTAGCTTCCAATGTATAAGGATTCAAGGTCACGCGCAGCTCTCCTCTTTTCCCCTCCGCTGTATCACGTTATATCCCAATCAGAGAAATAATGATTAAGACTTTAAATTGATAGACCATACGGTATTTAAATTTGATATTAAAACAAATGAGACTTGTTTTAATATAGTTGAATTTGTTTTATAGGTGACCCGAACCAACACCCTCTCAAACGATAATCTGACATGTACCATTTGTAACATAATGAACATTTTTGATCTCGCTCTCTCTCTCTTTCTCTCGGTCGCTTTTGCTTGAACGATGCTGTGACGTTTGCACACACACATTTTTCAGAAAAAGCAATTGGAACCTCAGCAATAGACTGCTAGTGCCTGAACGATTAACATCGTAAGAGTCATTGAATTATGTTTTATAATCCATTCAACACCCACCGTCTCTCATAAATTGGTTAAATTAAGTAAGGCAGAGCTTTTGACAATTATTTATTTCAATTGCGTTGAATATTTCAGATTGTATAACCGATTTACAATGATCTCTGACACACTGAAATTTGAAGTAAGTACTGCTACATATTTACTCACGTATTTCATCATAACCGAACATATTAAAATTTTTTTCCGACTGTAGAAGTTTTATGACGGTTTTAATTAAAAACAGTAACTAATTTCCACAATATTTACGCTAATATTTAAGATACTTGTTAGAACTTTCGAAGTGTAATGTTTTATGTTTTGACATTACTTAAATTGTTTTAATATATTGGCTGTTATGTTCTTGTACTCTTAATTCTAAAAAAAATATTTTTATACTTATTGTTTTAATTTATTAATGGTTTAAACTATTTAGTAAATATCTCTTATCATTAAATGGTAAAGTAATAATAAATTTCATTAGCCGGTGAAAATTTAGAGGACTGCGGTAGTAAAGTGTATTGAGCTAGAAAGCAAATATTCATAATCATATAAGATATCTGCAACAGAAGGTTACCTCCGCTCACACAACTCAAACAATACAAACTTTCTACCACGAGATTGCGAGCCCGACTTTTTGGTGAAAGCTGTAGCTGTGCGTATCCTACCCCATCTACTCATCCTCCGCTATGTTCATATGTACTGTAGTTGTTCATACTAGCTGCTTCCAGTTGGGCACCCGCTCTAAAAGAAGGCGTTAACTAAATCCAGTTAACGAACTTCTTCAGCTTCTTCATACTTTTGAAATACTATGACATAAAGACGGCTTTTGTATTGCCACATGAAGTATGAAGTATTACAGTTCTGCTTATATTTGTGCAGATATATTTAGCATTACATAACAAAACGAAAATGGTTCTTCTCATTAAATTTCAACTGGTTAGGTTTACGTTATTGCAAAGTTAATAGCTGTGAATTATTTACAGTATTTTGTAGTTGATGCTACCATTCACATATGCAGTATTTTTTCTACTTTTATTTGTAGTTAAAATGTGAAATAAAAATTTTAATTCCAGATTACACACGAATTTAACAAATATATTTATACAAATTCTTTCACAGTGTGAAAAAATTAAAAAGACAGTCTGAACTTATCATATTACCTATTTTGACTGAAAACATATTACTGTATTATTTTACACTCCTGTTCAAATGTACTTTGTGATTTAGAAAACGTATTTGAAACTCTGCAAAAGCATAATTTTTTACTATGCATGGAATTTCTGAAAATAATGCCAAAAGAAGTGAACCGTGCAGATGAGTTTTTATAAGACGACAAAAAAAATGCATAAATATTTCTTCCGGTATAAATCATCTCTAAGCTCTTTGTTTAGTGATTATAAGTAGTTTTCGCTAAAATATTGTGGATTTCATTATACACTATACACCTGATATACAAATTCTTTGTTTTAAAGTCATAACGTTTGTTTAGAGTATAAATCAAAAATGTTTGTTTGAAGAACCAATTTAATGTATATGAGTTTTAACATTTCTGCCCTACATTTAGTAAACGTGATAGAAAAAATGGATACAAATTTTTATCTATCACTGTTTACAAATTGCATTTATCGGGCAATGCAAATTTAGGGCATAAATGTTAAAGAACACATACATTTAATTGGTTCTTCAAACGAACACGTTTTATTTATACTCTAAAACAAATACTACGGCTTTAAAACAAAGAATTTTTACATCAAGGGTATAGTGGCAGCTTAAACGATGAAAATATGAGGGTATATGTATCAATTCAGCAATTTTTTTTGTTAGCGCTTCAGTTGTTTTCGTCATCTCTTCCAAATCGCCACTCAAACAAAAGAGGGTGAGTTTTTCAAAAAGAAAGTCGGCAGAAAAAAGAAAAAATTTTAAAACACGTTTTGAAAATTTTTTTAATTAAATCTATCCGGCGGTGTACAAAAAAAACTGTTTACCGTTAAAACTGGAATCAACAATGAACAAGAGTCAGAGAAAGGTCACGGGTTAACTAAACATTAATCTAGACTTCATAAATATCTACAAATATCTGTTTACTAGAACGGGCTTCGTGTGCATGTTCGTAAAACACTGGTGCAACATTGTAAAGAGAATTGGCAAATTTCGTGAGTTAATTTACATAAAAGATACGTTTCGAACTGTGTACAGTTGGGGCAGAAATAACTCGGCAAGGGAAACTAATGAAAACCAAACCTAGAAAGATACAGGAGATAGATGGTTATCTATGCATTGAGCACTGCAAAGTACACAACCCATACACCACGGTGTGCACAAATATCTATGCACAGCGAAACAAGTATTTCGTAGCGCTGATTAAATATTGCACTTAGGCAACAGAATAAAAATGACACAGTAATTTTGTTCCGGAACAGAAACTATTTATTTCGCCGTATACAAACACATTAAGTTGCGCCAAACAAATTTTCGTTTAATTCCACACACATGAACCTCTGTGTAAAACATTGCGACGCATTTGAAAGTACATTCTTGAAGTGACAAATGCTGTAGTAGATGTTTCTCAGACATCAGTACAAACCAATCTTTTTTTTCCCCTGAGGAATAATTTGAAAGCAAACACAACTTATTATTTTCCACCCTCGCAAGTACATATACAAATGAAAGAAAAATACTGATGGCCATAACTCTACACACACAGCCATACGGAGGAATATAAACAAATTACAAAGTAGGAATATCATCCCAGTTTTAAATAAATTGTGCGGACCTTTATTATTGGTGTAATAATACTATTTTAATGGTGTCGTTTATCTTTAATTTTACCTTACATTACACTTAACCGCTTAAATTGTGTTGCGACGTATTATTGGGTCCTAAACAGACATAACATTCCATAAAAATTACATGAATAATTTTGTTATAAAACAACAAACTTACAAACAACTAGAAAAATTGAGTATTTTTTTGCTGTAAACAAATCGTCGGCTTTATCACGAATAGTCGTATCTCGGTTTTGATGATTTTTCAGGAGAGCCTTTTAAAGTTTTGACCTATTTTCATTAGAATCCCGTACATTGTTAAACCGTACATAATGGTTCGTAACTACTGAAATGGAAGCTCAAAGGGTTGTACTATTTACTGTATTTGACATATTTAATGTTCTTGTTTTAATAACCAGGAAAATGTGTGATTTTCCGAGTTACGACTATTCGTGCGATATGTTTTCCTCTATTGGAAATGCAGTATTGAGTTACGACTCAT
>PNEQ01127391.1:104574-154269 GCA_003012365.1 Medauroidea extradentata | reverse complement strand
ACAAGTGTGGTAAGACGTCCGCGTGTATAGACGTAGGCGCGCAGTAATGAGAGCACGAGTACTAGAGCCGCATGTAGGCTAGAGACCTAAGCATGGGCCGCCGGCGAGCACGCGTGAGTGCCCCACAGCGACGTCACCCTTGCTGTATAGTGTGTGGGACATTAACATGTCAATAAATGGGTGAGACGCGCACCGTAACATATTACGATCTTGTTAATTGTGACACCCGACATACCCACATTCAGGCCCTCGACCATCACGGGCCTAAAGACGACATAATCAGGTGTCTGCACTGTCCAGCGCAGTGCTCGAAATCCCGTGTAACGCCCTATATTAAATAAGGGGCAGTTACAATAACCACGAATACTGTTCATTTCTTGAGAAATTTATACTATGCATAAAAGGTTTTATGTCGAAGACATTATTGTATTATAATCTTAACATAGGCCTATATGTAAGTAAAATGTAGGCCTATTGACTGATATGTGATTATAGACTGTACAACCAGTTTGGAGTATCACTGTTTGTATACATTTTTATGCGTTTTTCCTGAGTTTCCTTAGGATTTTTATGTGATATTTTAAGTTAGAATTCAAACTTATTTAACTGAAAAGAAACAATGAAGCTGTTTTAGCTCTTAATTTACTGCATATAAATGTGTTTTTCATACAGAAGTAATAATAGAGAAACCTAAATAAATACCTACTACTGTCTCGGTGTACGGTTTGACAACACTATAGTATAAATTTTTGTGGTTGTTGTAATTAGGCCTATCTCTGTAATTTTTTCGTGATAGTTTCATTAAAAAGCATTTACATTCCCACACAGCTCTATAAACCTACAACGTACAGGCCCTGTAAGCAAGCTAGTTTATTGTTTAGCACTAGTTTTATTATTTGGTGAGTAAGTAGTTTGACATTATACATTTACAGAATTACTGAAATAAATGGACAGTGTTCATGCCTCGACTGTATGTGCTTTATCTAACATGCCGCTACTGTGCACAACTTATTTTTGGCTTTATATCATTGAGCACGTTGGCCAGCGTCAATGGCATATTCCCATTTGAAAAAGACGAAAGTGTACAGTTTTATACAACTAATTATACCTGCCATTTTCATAAAGTATGTGTCTTCATATTGTATTAATCAAACGATTTCAGAAATCTGGGGGTAAATGTAAAAAAATTATAATAAAATAATACTAGTAAAAATTAACTACCATTCCTGTTCCTTTTCCCATAAAATACCTTCTTCAGCGACATTTACTTAAATGGGTAATGTACTTTCAGACAACAACTTATCATGTGGGTGAAGTTACACTACTAAAATTGTACCTATCAGAGTGAAAATACAAATCTAAACCATGGCCTGCTGTGAATTATTGAATACATCTGACTTCCAATAACTTGCACAAGGTAGGTGGGTGTGTGGAAGGAACGAGTTGCATGATGACTGATAGGAAGACAGTGGTGAGTAGAGAGGTATACAGATGAGATAGGTAGGTGATAGGGGAAATACGGAGTATAAGTGTCTAGGGGTTGTGATTCAGGCTGATCTAAGGGGGACAAAGCAAGTGGACAGAATGGCAAGAAGGGAAGAAGGGCTTTAGGACTGCTGGGAAGAGTGTTTAAGGGAGTTAGTGTTGAAGTGAAGGGTAAGGCATAATGCACGATGGTTAGTCTAGTATTGGAATTTGCTGCCGCAGAGTGGGATTCGTACATGGAAGTGGAGGTACAAGTGCTGGAGAAGGTGCAGTGAAGAACAGCGAGATGGGTGATGAATAAATGGAAAAGGCAGGATTAGGCTGGTGAGGAGGAAAGGAACATAAGGCCTTGCGTGATGATGAAGGAATTGGGATGTAAAGAGTTGAGGGACAGGAGGAGAATGCAAAGACTGGTCAGGTTTTATAAGGTGTTGAACCAGGAGGTGGAATGGGGCGGTTAGTCTGCTAGTTAAGGGAACTCTTAAGGCAAAAATATACAACAGTGAGAAGATTCAGAGGGTGTGGTGGAGAACGGAGAGGGGGCAGTCAATGCTGGTGAGGATAGTGAGGGAGTGGAATGCACTGCGGGAGGGTTGGTGACTGTAAGGGGGGTTGTAAAGTTTAGGAAAGGATTGGAGGATTGGCAATGTGGGATGGGGTGAAATCTGCCCTCCACCAGGCGTTAGCCTAATTGCGAGTGTAAATCTTATTGTTATTGCTATTATTACATTTGTGGACTGAAAATAGCCAAAATGAAAATAAATGTAACAAAGACAACGACTACGAGGTAGTGTGTTGGGAATACAGACGTGCATATGGGAAGGGCAGGAGATATAGGAAGTTTCAGAACACCAGTACCTTGGCATATTGTTACAGAGTGATGTAGAGAAGGAAGGTAGATAGCTACGTAGAGTGGTGTCTAAAAGGAGAAAGACTCTAGGAATGCTGTATAGTTAGTCAGGTGGTTACGTAATTGCATGTTAAAAATATTTTACTTATTTAATAACTGTGACATGATGGCAGGGTCATCGCCAGGGGGAGGGAAGTTCAGGTATTGAAAGCATAGGCGCACACTTGCCCTAGACTGTGTTGTTTGGAGAAGGACTTAACTACATTTCTGGTGTTAAATAACTGGGGAGGAAATCATTCTGGTTTAATGCAACATATTAACATAATGTAAATTTTACTCTGTAACGTGGCCTACTTGTCGAGATACACTACCAAATAGTACTACTCCCGACTCTGCTATAAACACTTGCAAGCCAAGGTAATTTATTTTAAGTACCAATAATTTGTTAACAAAACAATGGCCATTCTTTATTTGCTATGTCCACGTCGTCTTTGTATTGCTTGCTTACGGAAACTGTTCGACTTAATGACTTTTAAAGTTCATTAAACTGATTACAGTCAGGCACAAAATACAACTCTCTCAGAGAAACTACTTTTATATTTCAACCCTCACAATCGTCCCAGGACGTAATATCAAACTGCTCCTCGTTTATCTGTTAATGATGTTAGTTACACTTTTTGTGTTCAATAAACACGGAATAATTATATATATTTTCGCATAATGTTTTAATAACTTCTACCGACAGCATCTTTGTTTATGTTTTCAAAACTCTGCCTGAACTAGCGGTGCGGGTACAACATTACAACCATATAAATTCAACGCTAGCACTAGGATTTTAATAACTGATGTGGTTTTGTGGCATTAATTATTATAATTATTAATGCCAAAAATTTATTACCGTACCCGTTTACGTATTCTGGATGACATATTACAAAGACAAGCAATGTTTCAGCATGAAGTCAGCTTTTCCGAGTTTACCGTATTCAATTTTGCTGGTTACGTACACTGTTGTTGAAAAATGGCAGATGCTATAATCACCCCTGATAATCTAAATCTTCTAATGTAAAGCGATGTTGGGTTCCGCATTGTAAATATACGAGACCGAAGGGAAATTTGACAAAGTTCTCCGTAATAACCTATACTTACCTTGAAGTCTGACGCATTTTAACTAAGTGTTTAGCTACTTTAAAAAAAGTTCATGTGCTAGAGGGGCCACAGAAGCATTAAAATGTTAGGAATGGATGAAGGTTTAATATGTAAGCATTTAGTCGTGCTGATTGGAACGTATAATTTAAACAGATATTGCTAAGCAATTCAATATTTCTTACGGTTAATTAGTTTTGATACTGGCCTTGCATTAATTCTGCATGTCTGGCTGTGTTTCGTCATATTGGTGATTCACCATTATAAACTTAAGAAAACATCGTATCTGGCACCGCACTAACTTGCGATCATAGTTAATAAAGACACAGGGCAGAAAAATGTAAACAGTGCCGCCTTGCAAAGGCATAGAAAGACATTTACTTGCATTGATTTATACAATTAAAAATAACTTATGTTAACATAATACGTCCTGTGCCGGTAAATAATGGTAATTACAAGTATTTTAAGACTGGAGGTACTTAAAAATAACAGTTCTCACATATTTCCTTTATAAGTTATTTATGAAAATTGTTACCGTCATATTGGTACATACCCAGGCACTAACTTACCCACCTACCTCGTAAACAAAGACAAAATTAGAACCTGAGATTGCCATGGAAGCGACGTCTCATTACTTTTACTTGCTCAGTGATACCAACGACGTAAATTTATTTATGAAGCAATTTGCTTTCCTTTAGCCATATAGAGTGCGTTTTATTTTCCCTGAACGATAATATACAATTTTTTCTTCGGACGTTATAGTTTCCTTTGACGGTAAAGTGCATTTGGCTGTACTTTACAGAAAATTTCCATCTTTTTATGAATGCAATCGTGTTTGCACATCTGATACGCTCCCGAATGTCTGCTTACGTCTATGGCGCATGTAGCATCAGCTGATTATATATGTAAACACGAACATTGCAGACGTATTTTACAACTATTTGTTGAAGTTTAAATGCTCGTCCTTGTAGGCCTATATTAAAGCTGAAAATGTTTAGCCATTACAAATTAAACCCAGCAGATATGTTTACTTGCATAGTTTGAAGTTGATAAAACTTCGAAGAAAGTACAAAACTTTTAAAAAGTAAATATCTTATTTTAGAATCGTTATTAAAGCTTTTGTATTGTTATGGACACAACATATCAGTGGAAATGGGTATGTCATAATTTGCTAGTGGAGGCAATAAAATGTTAGTCCCACTGCTTTGGGTCTACTACTGAAGGCCTAACACAAATCTTGCAGGCAAGAAAATATGTGATATTACAGTTGTGTTTCGTACTAGGCTATCTCAAAGTGAAATGGTTTTACAGTTGCTTGAAATGTCATGCATTTAAATTACTTAAAGTCAAACTGCGAAACAGTATTTCTTGCTATAAACAGTAGAAGGTGGAATAACAAAGCACAAGTGCTGTGTAAGATTGGCTGCTCCAGCTTTAAACAGCAATAATACTAATATAATCGTTCGCAATTGCGCTTTTGCCTTGTGGCGAGGCCACTCCTTCCTGTCTGTCTAGACCTACCTGTCCACACTCTTCCTAAAACTTAACCCCCTTCCCCAACCAACTTAATTTACAACTCCTCCTGCAAAACATTCCACTTCATCGCGAACGCAGACTGCCTACCCTACTACATTTTCCTCCAAACCCTTTGAATCTTGTCACCGTTGTTTCCTCTCCTTCTACACCCTTCCTTAACTAGGTGACAGTGTAACCCTCCCTTCCCTCCCTTTACATTCAAAACTGTACATCCTGACCTGTCTTTCGACATACTTCATCACATTTCCTTTATTACAGGTGGCCTACAACTACATTCCGTCACTCCATCCTGCCTCTTTATTCTTCACGTACCCTTCACACATCTTACTGCCCTTCTTTGTACTTCACCAGTTCCTGCAACTTTAATTTCAATGTATGGATGCCCATTATACGACGACATATACCAGCATTGAAACTCAGCAATTTTGCTGTGTAAATAGTATTTTTAAAATTAGTAACGCACATATGTTATCATACAGACATGAAACACAAGTAATATATCACGATGTAGGTTCTTACGAACAATTCTTCCTAGGAGCAAATTTATTGGTATTAAATGGCAGTCAAATAAATTAAAAGTACTTTACAAATTATAGACTGGACTACGATTTCCTTGTACTACAGCTGTACTATTAATATTGGTGATCACTTTCACTTTGGCCTAAACTACAAAATACTCGTAAATGAGCGATCACGTGGTCGTACGTAGGGTTCAGACAGGTACGAAATGTCAATGCATTAAAATATTAAAATTTGTTTCAGTTTATTATGTATCCTGTTGTTGTAAATTATGTTTTTACTTTTAAGACTTCATTCTACCAGGTTGCTCATGTCCAGTATTTGTGTCTTATTTACACGTAACCGCTAGTTCGCTATGCTCCCTTGCGTTAAAACACACCACAATAAAATTTAGCTACTGCAGCTGAGCAACGTGGTTGGTTAACTGAACAAATTTACACAAATTCGCCGGTGAATTCATCAATGGTTGAAACACAAGTACCCACCAATTGAGGTCATTGCCGAACGTCGGGTCAACAGGTTTTTGAAATATTATCTCAATGAAGGCAATATAAGGAGTTTGCTTACGTTGTTTAACTATTCGAAGATAGAAGTTCAAACTCAATTGTTTAGTAGCATAAGTAATAGTAAATATAGTTTATCATAGAAATCTACAAATTAAATGAAACAATTTTTTGTAATAAGAACATATTTTAAAATACAATCTTAAATTTAATAAAAATTTGGCAAGTGTGCACAAATTGACCTTACATTAAAATTTTATTCAAATTATTTCACGAAACTTTGAACGATATAGTGATAGAAACTTCACTGAGTGATGTTATGGTTAGGGAATGGAAAATTTCGCGAATTCGATTACCCGTAGGGTAGAATCCATTGTACTATGCATACTTAAGTCCAGACTATTTGTCCACTAGCTGCTATTCAATGAAACAACAGACAATGAACGAATAGACGAGGCTGGAGTATGCATAGTACAATGGATTCTAGCCTATATGTTATCGAATTCGCGAAATTTTCCAGTCCCTAGATGGTTAACATCCACCAGATCCGACATTTCAGGCTGGCTGAATCAGTGGATACATCAGTTGAACCGGATGAGAGTAAAATAAAATTTAATATGAATACTCCATGAAAACTGCTCCAAAATTTTGAAAATTAAAATTCTGAAACTTTGTGTTTTTCAATAGAGGTTTGTAGGAGTGTAGGTATAGACAGGCCGGGTTAAGGTAAATGGGGGGGGGAGGAGGGAGGAGGAGGGGTTTTAGCCTTAAATAGTAGGGCCTGTATATAAACATGCACCTAGGCAAAAATGTGAGGTAAATATGTGACTTTTAAAATTAAAAAATGGTGCTATTTAAGGACTCCTTTCGAACCCAAGCACAAAACATACCATCGTAAGAAATTGTAAATATTTGAAGATAAATTATGTCTTAAAAGTGTAAACCTTTGAGTTCATTTAAACAATATTGCAGGGCAAGCTTTTTAAGCTTATGTTTGCACACGTGACTATGGAGAACTTACATTTGCTCTTGAAATACATACAATACACACTTAAATCTTAATGAATCGCAAACTATATTACAGTACAATTTTGGGATCTAGAAATTAGGAAGACCCATCTTACCTTACAAAAAACAATTAATTTATCATCTACTTTACAAAATAAGCTTTTGTAAACATTGCAATGGGTAGAAAAATTCATTAGTATAATTGGTTACAATTTAAACTTTAATATTGACAAATATATCAAGATTTCAAATTAATTTTGTGCAAACTGGGATATGAAAACTCACAGTAAAATAGCATTGTAATGCAATTGGGGTTGCCGTTTCACCCCTTCTACACGATTTGTGCGGGCCTATGAGAACAGACACACACATAATTATATGTGAGCATTCGTAAATTCTGTGTCATAATTGATACGTAATTATTTATTAAAAAACTAATACTTATTTTATGTATTATTTAGTCTAAATTCAGCTCTTGGCTGTTTTAAAATTGGTACGTGAATACAATATTTATGTCTTACATGATAATGGTAAATAACATTACTTTATGTGAATACAATGGGTAGAATTATTTTCGACAAGAAGACAATGACTTATCAATATGCTTAAAGGTAGTTACTTGAAAGTTAGAGTTGTATCAGTTTTTCTTAGTGTTACACAAACTTTCAGATCATTTATATTATAACCATCCTTATTTGGATTGAGAATGTTTCTGAAACAGAAGGGACTTAAGCACATCCCAGGAAGCATGTAGCAAAACGTCTTTCCAAATCCCCCGGTAGATCATTCCAGGAAGTTCAAAGCAGCGTATTATTTAGATTTGTAACTCCGTATCGACAGGGAAATTGTTACTATGCAGTTGCTCTCCTTGAGGAAAAAATAAACAATTTTACGGCTCTTGTTTACTGAACTTACATGATCCATTTATAGTAAATGTCACCTTGTAACATAATAATATGAAAAATTACAAAGGGGTAATGCTAGCTTGTCTTTTATAATTTTTTACGAACATAATTATTTTTAAACTTGTGCCTGAGGTAGCATGGCAACAATTATCGTACTTTTGCATTACTTCGTCATTGTTAAGTATGAAAATAAACAACACAAACCAAGTTTTACCAACTACAGTAACGAATAATACTGGGCACGGAAGCAATATTTTGGTGAGAACAAATAATTCAGCCGATACGCATTCCCATTATGATCACTCTTAGCTGCCACTAAATCATTAGTCATGTTAAATATTGTACTATCATAGACCATATTACAAAACATTTACAGTTCTACACAAATATATTGAGCTTAAAATGTACAAGCCTTGCAAGTGAGACAGTTGAGGCACTCACGATATTGTTTGGCAAACGTTGGTTTTTGTCATGTATGTCAATATACATTTATAAACTGAATAAATAACCGCAAATCATACCTCAACTGTCCGAGAAATACCTTTTGTACCTGCATTGAGGACAAACTGAATTATCTTCGTAGTTGGATAACATTGCTGGCACATACCCCGACTCATAAGTTTATTCTTCTTTGGGAATTAACGTTCTTTATTCATCAAAGAAACTAACTGCACTATGTAGTTTTTGCCTGTTATTTTCACCAACTTTATGTCCTTATAATGTTACATCCAAACTGTTTCAGGAACCACAGTTGGCGTAGTACAGTAGTTAGAGTACTCACATTTGACCGAGGCAATCAGAGTTTGATTCCCGGCGGGGTCGGCCCTCGGAAATCGTGCCAGATGATTCCGCTGGTCAGCGATTTTCTTAGGGGTCTCCCATTTCTCGTGCCCCTTCATTCCTGTGCTGCTCCATTCATTTTGTCACACCTCACGAGCGCTAAAGACGTAGATATTAAGTGCTGGCAAAAATTTCTTCGTTTCGAATGTTTCTGTAACTTCTTTAAATCTGCAAGATTCTGGCAATGCTATTATCTCCTATACAAGTACATAGACAAACAACCACAAGGATACCAAGATTTACACAAGTAGCTCTTGTTAACTACACAATCTGAAACGGCCATCTATCATGGCCAGCTCGGTTGGCAGAATACAGTATTTCAGATTTTATATAGTCTGTGTGTTGTACACTTCAGGCAGTGTGTGTAATACGTGTAATCTCTTCGCTCCTTGTCCAGGCCAAGAGCATTCCTCTCACACACACGCAACACAATAGAAAAATTTGTAGGCTACAAATTGCAGTGATTAACTCGACCTAAGAACTGGAACAAGAACATTACACTAGTCGCAAGCCGTTTATCGGTTGTTCTAAGCACTTGGACGCAATGGAAAGAAAATTGTTTAAAGCTGTTTTCACAATACAGTGCTGCGATACGCTCGATACTTGCAGCCAACGAAAATTTACTGCCATGTGTTGGTAATAGAGTGATAAAATACCGCCGGCCGCTGGTGACACGAACTTGTGCTGCTTAGAGAAATAACTTAGCAACTGTAAAAGTTTATGAAGGAACGTGAACAGAAAATAAAGAAATGCTCACATCAGTTTAAATAAGTAAATATCTAACAGATAGCAGAGGTTATTTTGTACCGAAAAATGAACAAAGACAAATACATTAGTTTCTATTCAACAAACTTTCACAATACATTACAATTATTTACATTTTATATCATTTTATTAGTATAAAATGCACTTTTAATTTTGTTCTGACATGACAAATAATTGCATGAATGTTAAAATGCAACAAAGATTTCTTCTTATTTGTATCCGTTGCCAACTCTGAGTGTCATATCCAATGTCTGCTGTTCGTGCAATGTTCTAGACGCCCGTCGCTACCATCAAGGCTCTGATTGGCTGACGCTCGTCGCTAAGCGACACGTAGCTCTGTTGTGAAAACCGGTTTAAAAGTTTTAATTATATATTAAGCAGAAATTAGGAACATGTTCTAAAGAATACTAGCTTGTGGCAGTCCACCACAGTGTACTACCAAACCGAAATGTCTGTGGTAATGGCTAAGTTTTTAGTTTATGACTGTTCAAGAAAGTTACAAAATAAAATTTTAACGAGGAGCAGTGTAAGTTAAGGTGCAATAAAGAAACAATCATGGTATGTGAATTATACAAACAGATTTTAGTTAATCAGTTAACGAACTTCAGTGAAGGATCGCTTATATAATAAGACAACTGGGCATTGTTGCTATCACTGAAATGCTAAGCAAATTGTGTGTGTTCACTGGTCGCACTGCGCACGCAACACTAGCATCACTCTGTGGCTTAATTCAAACATTAACTTGGGCATACACAAAACCAATGAAGTATTGACATGCCAAGTTGGCTTGGAGGCCGTATTAATATCAATTTGTATAGGCGCAACGAGAAATTTTTGCATCTGTGTTGCGCCTGGTTGCACTGTATGCAATTAAATACTCACACATGCAATATAAGACCCATTTTACTAGCACTTCACTTGCGCTGTGCTGCGTCACTGCAGATAGCAGGTGGTGATGTTTAATTGGGGCCCTGGGCCGTGAAACACCAACAGTCAGGTTCAAATCTCCACTTAATTCTGTTTTCAGAAAACGATTCCCCTTGAAAATGTTATACAAAACGCGTACACTGAAACAGTAATTTATCTGTTCATATGCCAGCCTGTAAGAGAGTTTATGTCTAAGCGGCATGCATGCATCTTGTAAAGTAAACACAAATAGGCATCCTACCTCCCACCTATCTGCCTAATTACAATACGTAAATGCTTAAATATGAGTCTGAGTTGGTCGTGACCTAAGTTATTACTTGCTTGTTTTGTCAGTCCACAAGTCAGTGCCAAAACTTAGGAATGAAAGGGCTGCAGAGCAGTACAGTTAATGTTTTAATATAAGTATATTCACACACACATTCTGCCCTTCCCCTCACACCCCCTGTACACTCAATGGTTCCTCCTGTTTGTGGGTATGCGTGTCTGTATTTGTCATGTGTCTAAGGAGGAACGACAAAAACTGTTCAAAGACGAAGTTGTTCCCATCAGTACTGGCATAATTTCGACCTCATACTGCCAGCAGCAGCACAATCTTTACATTTGCAAATTAATAACATTGACCTTAATAACACATAAATCATAATTTTTCACCTTGAGCGAAATATAATTCGAAGGACTTTGGTGAACAGCGAATCTAAGTGAATGATTGATTTTGCAGGTGTGCACAGTTAGAAAAAATAATTATCTTCCCAGCCGTTATCGCGAAGTAAAAAAATAGCTAATTCAACTTCACCATTCGATACCATAAAGTTATATCGAACAGAAAAATAAAACCCATCCACTCTTATTTATTTCATGACACCAATTTGAAATAATACATCTTAAATGTACTTCTGTTAAAAACTAACTTAACCCAATAACATTTTTTCTTTACGTACGACCCGTTATGAAAAATGTTTCTAGAGACAATTAGACCTATGTAAATAAAATTGTAAGGTAAGCTTAAGTTCTTAGGTCAAGTAAAGTTCGGTTAAAATATGTGTGATAAGACTGGGTAACCTAAACTTATCTACCATAAATAAACCTAAAAGTAACCTAACAATATTTTTTTACCTAGGACTACTACTAGCGTCTCTAAATACATTTTTAAACTGTAAACTATAACTCTAACAGCAATAGTTCTGCCGATATAAACGTGTAGGGTAAATATTAAGAATCACTACTCATCGTGTACTGGCCAAAGTATTGCTTTTACAGGCAAAGTTAATAAAAAAAAAGGCTCTCCAGTGGTGAAAAGTAGTCGTACGTAAAGATTATTAGAGTTTACTTACAATGAAATATTTTTATGCAACTTGCTACCTGCATGTAAAGATGTATTTGGTACGTACATTTCACTTACAGAAAATTACATCGAGGAAATAAAGTATTCTTCCATTGTAATTACGATATATGACTGAAGGACTCTCTGTGATATTCCACTGGTACAAACATCAGCAATTCACAACTAGCCATGTACCCAATAATAGAGCCTAAGTATTTCGGCTCTGATAACTTTACTAGGCGGAACACGGGACAGTTTAACCAACAAACACCATTAAATGTTTTTGTGATTTCACATATTACATTTTATTTGTTTCAAATCTTCGTATTTTTGTAACTTGAGATAGCGCTAATAAGCAATTTAGAAGACGAATTTAAAAAATTCAAAAACACAATAACAGCTTCAAATATAAAATTATTGTCGTTAAATTACGATAACAAAATTTTATGCATATGCATATATATATATATATATATATATATATATATATATATATATATATATATATATATATACACACACACACATATGTATTGTGGTGGAACTGTGTGAACGAATGAAAAAGCATGGTAAACCTGCGCATCTTTCACCGTTTGTGAACTCAAAAGTTATCATTATTACACAAAAATTAATATATTCAGCAATTCGATAAAACATAAAGCATCTTATTCATCAGTCAGGATATAATATTCTGTAATAATTTAATAATTTAGCGTGTACTGTTTAAAAAATTAACAGGGGGGGGGCATACAGACATACATACATACAGACATCCATACATACAGACATACATGCGATCTCATAAGCCTATCTTTCCTAGAGGAATGTAGGTTAAAAACTATGCTATAAACGGATGTTTATGTTCCGAAGAACATCACCCAGAAACGCGCACCACGGCGGTATGTCATGATGACACTATCGTTGATATACAAAGATAGCTTAAACACAACTAGGAATATGGTCAAGTAATGATGGCAGAGTTTGAGGAAGGGGGGTTACAAGATGACCTGGGAAGGTTGCAAATGGAGCTGCTAGATGGCAGGGACATCTCAAAGGCAGCAAATAGAATAAAAGAAGGCTAAGGACATTGAATATCACGTGAGCAAAGTGGACAAAGGAACTAATGTCACGTGTTCAGATCCCACAGAGCACTATGAAATCACGAGACAGATGGATGTGTGGACAGACACAGGGACACGTCGACTGCAGCAGAGAAACATAAGAAAACAAGGACTTTCGTTGAAATAATTCATTACATTGCCGCGCACATCCGGCTAGTAGAAAATCACTTTACTGGAGTCTGGACCTAATCTGCTTGTAACTAACATTTAAAGGAAACATTAACTGTAATGAGAAGTGAAAATTTACTAAAATAACCATAGTAAATCAAATTACTGAATTACACAAAATTACCGTTAGTACAATGTAAACGAGTTAGTGTAAACGAAAAAATTAGTTTAGCCTATATTTAGGAAACTATGTACGAAAGCTTATTAATTATAATTTTATTAAAGTCATATCTTATTTGATACGTCACAACCTGTTTGCGATTTCTGACACTCACCTGACTGTCCGTCACATCCTGTTGGAGTGTCACAGACATGACCAGGCCCGTCTTAAAAGGGTTAAAATTGGTAACGACTTTCAGAAATTTTTTGGATGGGAGTTCGTCAGTGAGCCACGTACTATCATATTTTGCGTGCGACAGGCCAATTTAACATGTTGTGATTTGTTGCCTCTGTGTTGATGTCTGTATTGTTCTTGTGTTTAGATTCGTACATGTATAAGCATTAATGCCTTTTCTGTAATGTCGAGCGTCTCACGAGTCCATCAATGATAATTACTGTCGGGTAGGTATTGTAAGATTCCTATAGCACCATGTGGCATCATTGCAGATTTTGTGACGTACTTTCGCGCAGCCAATCATTTATAGGTTCAGTGCTCTCTAGGAAGCGTATATCGATGAGTTATGATAACAGAGATGTGTAAACAAGCAACGTATTTCTGTAAGTTCCGCCATAACAGCATTTAATATTTAATGGAAGGTCTCCCGATGTTTTGTAAGGGAAAATTTTGCATCATCTTTTGCTAAAAGAACAAGCGATGATCTGTCAAATGATACTAGGAAAGTCCTAAGTAAGGAGGAATGTTTATTCTCCATGTTTTAGCATAATTAATCATTTTTGGATTAATATTTGTCTAAAAGTGCATGTGTACTACCATTACTAGTTACAATGTTCAATCCTTTTTCGTGTTTCCATCCGTATTGAAGATGAACACGAACTATTCGCAGAGCGTTAGCTATCGAAGTGCACTTGTGTATTAGGTTCAGTTCTATGGTGCATAACAAATTAATACATTGATAATCGATTATAACCGAAAGTTATCGCAGTTCTTCGGTACTTGTCAATCAGATCACCGCTTTAAAGGCGTAATAAGTCACCTCCCAGAAGAACGCGGGAGTAACAAATATAAGCGATATTGTTACAAGATGTAGACTTGTAAATTACATTTCACTATATGGCCTGTACGCCTGCAATTGTTGAAATACGGCACATTGGTAGAAAGATCAGTTCACAACGTATGCCATTTTTGCTCCTTAAAAATCAAAGAAATTGTTATGGATAACAATCAGGTGCTAAAATCTCAGATAAAATTGAATTCGAATCAAATTGTATCTTATTTAGGAAAGTGATGAAAGAGTAATAACCAAAGTTAGGATATTTTAAGTAATTCTAACAGTTTATAGTGATTTTATTTGTACGAACCATGCTCTGAAATAAGTTCGCTACATAAGTAAATTCCGAATGTGTGTTTTATATTCGTATAGTATGTTTGTTCGATCATGCTCCGAAAATATTGAATATTTCTCACATGTGACGTTCGTGAGCATTGTACATTATCTAATGTTTTTCTTCAGTCATTTGCTGTGGATTTTAAAGTATTTAAAATGCATATCGTTTTTTATTTTTATTTAAGGTTATGTTCATTATGCAGCGGACAAAATGTCGCTATGTCGACTGATCTTCCAGGTACACGCCAAAATAATATTCACCTGTGCCTACATCGTTTTTGTGAAATAGGCTTTCATTTTGTATGAACTCCGCTGGTGTTTCCTCTAAAATGGATAAATAAATACCTTCTTTACTTGAGGGTTAAAATATATTCAGTAGTTGGTCCTTCAAGTTCCATAAACAAAGTTTAGGTAAAATTAATGTGAACTGCAAGAAAGTCAGCTTTTAGTGGGTGCTACAACAAGCTTCTGTTATAGTTTTATGTTACTTTATCCAGATGTTTTAACTGTTTGTTGATGAGTTATAGATCAGTGATTAAGTAGACGGGACTTTATTACTTATGTGAAGATGTTTCTTGCCTATTAAACTTTTTAATTCACACAGTGTCAATAAGTTGAAAGAGAATAATACCCGAAATATCGCATCTGCAAAGCGACACATTGCGTAGTTTTATCCAATCTCTTTCAAGTTAAATGGTTTTATGCGAAGTAGTACATTGCTCCTGGGACGAAAAAACGGAAATAAGTTTACCTCTAAATAAAGTACGGACATACATACAACGCTACCAGTTGGCATTGTATGGAACTTGGGAACCACTACAACACTAAGAACTCTGGTATTTCGAGATACGTGTTCGTCGAGCCACCTATAAGTAATATATAAACGGAACAGGACATTTGAATCCAATAGACGCCATCAGGAAAAGTAATATGTTTAACTGTTATTTATACTTAAGTAGTTTTGCAAAAAGTTCATAAAATGTTATTACCTTATTAAACAATCAATATTATCGCTACTACCAAAATTCATTTCGCTTAAGGTCGTTTTGCCGAAAGTAGTTCCACCTAAAATCAGATGACCTCCAGCAATCTTTCCATACATTCATTTTCTCGAAAATTAATTTTTTCCGATAGTTTATGTGCAGAAAGTCATATTTTTCGAAACTCATTGTCCCGAAAGTGGTTTTTCCTATGTTTTCGGGAAAACGATTTTCGGGCGAATGGTGTACACTCATTACAAATACTGTTATTAATATTTATTTTAACCTGCAAAATTTGGGCGTTTGTCTATAAAATATTTACTGTGACCACGTTCGAGTAAATACGAAGCAAGAATTCTACAAAATGTAACAAACAATTTAGTTTAAATTTAAGCTAATTGATATTTTTACTTTATAAAAATAGATAAGATTATTTTTTGTTGAATGTCCATGTACATAAAATATTTTTATTATATTGTTTAATACCATGTCATAAATTTTACTCAAGTAACAATATTATGAAGGTATTTTTAGCGTAAATTTTCCCGAAAAATTTATTAGGCCTAGTAATAACATTATTCAGTAAACATAAAGGTATGATACGGCAAGCACAAATTTAACTATTAAGGATAAAATAATGTAAGTTAAAGTGTGGCAAATTTATCAAACATGTTTATACATTGTAGTTCTTGCCTGAGTCTAGGTACGTTTAGTACACAGTTAAAGCGTTTTTTTTTTTTGGTTGTTTCGTTTCTTTCTTAAATTAATGTGGGAAAGTTGTGAAACAAATAACAGATATATCATCAGCGGAGTAAGTAACATATTTTTTTAAATTAACTGTTGTAACTCTAAAATATAATGACAACGAAAAAAATAAAAAAAAAACTTTATTGAAACATATGTTAGAAGAATAAAAACACTTGTTTTTCTTATAACTTTTTTTATTAGATATGTATATTGTTGGTTATGCATGCCCTATCATGTTGCATTTTTTTATGAAAATGTTTTCGGAGAAATAGGCTACAACTTACGTATATGTTATATATCTATATAGCGTCATGAACGTAATATTCATAAGCCTTGGCTGGCATGAGATACTTCGACACGTATGCTTAGTAATATAAAAGTGTCCGGCTATTTACAAGCGAAGAAAAATTATGTTAAAAATATTTAACGTGAATCCAAATTAAATTCATACATTCCATGTGTGGTCGGTTAGCGAAACTCAGTAGGTACCTCGGCACACTATTTGCGTGCCACTGAATTGAGCGTACCCTTCCCCTGGAAATCAAGGAATGATAATTCAGAACGTATATCATTCGATTTCAATTTAGATAATGTTGATGACGCCAGCGTGAGGATAAGAATATTGTATATGATATCCAAGGTTTGGATACCAGAATTACTTAGAATGAAAAACAAGCGACTTAAAATTAAGGACAATGTGGCGAAAGTGTGTAACGGATAAAATGATGCGTCATGACCATATTTAATTACACTAACTAGCGAATACAATAAGGTACCAGACTTCTTACCCTAACTAGGTGCGTTTTCTGGCAGACATTTAAGCAGGTGACTTCCAAGATGAATAGAAAATGGCGGCTGAGTTTGTGACGGTGTGTAGTGTGCGGCTAAAGGACTGAGCTCACCGGACTTCGGCTTCTTTGGCGCAGTACCTGGGATGAAATCCACATCTCCCGATTCAGTGGATGTGGATGGCCAACGTACGTAATGGCGAATGCGGTCTACAGGGATGAGACTTTGTTGAGCTCCGGCCCCTGGGTTCCTGACAGCAAATTCAGGCTCGGAAATTGGCCTGACATCTTCTTCAGCTCCTGCGATGTAGTGGAAATCTCCAATCGACCTATTTTTAGCTGGAATATTCTCTTCTGTCGTTCTCAACCCTATGTATTCTCAGCTCCATCAAATACGTGATATATTGGTCGCCGCCCGAACGTTTTTACCACTTCTTTTATAAAATTTTCTTCCTTAGTCCAAAAACGTTCCAAACAAAAAAACTTATGTTTTCCTTTACGCAGTTGTCTTGCCTCCGTCCCGCTATTAGTCATAGCACACCTAGCTTTGGGATCGATTCTGGTGCTTAACTTGGTCACTATTCTGATCAAATCATAAAATGCTATGTGTGAAGTAGTGAGAAACCTTGGAAACCATATTTCCACGGATAGTACAATATTATACAGTCATAAAAACAAATAACAATGTTGATAAAACTTAATTGCTCGGTGTGTCTATGGCCAAAGATAAATTCAAAAATATATGTGGACTGGCCTGCAAACAACCACTAAATTATTTAATACGGTATCTGTAGTATAGGAGGAATCCTATATTACAGCTTCTTACGAACAAATTTTGCACAGTGCTACACTAAAAAACTTAAAAATTGCAGCGTTCGAAACAAAATTATATGCGTACATTAAAGGACAATAATTAATAAAGTATTCTACTGATAGTCACGAAGGTGAACGTCGTTTGTCCTAAAATCGTTTGTCCTAATCATAGGATAAATGCCTCAAGGACAAACACATTTTAGGATAAACTATTTCAGAGTAAATGATGCCCGGGCTTAGTTCAAATGAAATTATGACAAAAAAGGACAAAAGCAGCGCCCCCTAACGAAGCTACAGTGGAAACTCTTAATATTATTTATATCTCTACCATCGAACAAGAATGAAAAAAGGTCAGTGATAAGATTGAAGCCTATGTAAAGACACGGTGTTTTGTGACTGAATGTGATTACTTTACTTAGCCTACACGTATTATTGGCATTTACAACATACTAGCGTAAGAGTACATGCAAAGAAAATATTGATTTAAATCAATTTTTATAAAAAAATTAAATGCCATTTTGTATAAAATAATATGCATTTTCGTATAAATATATTTAAAACGTAAGTAATTATTTCAAAATTACTGATTTTCATGTAGTTGGTTTACAAACCTCCAGCATAACGCTTTATAGATGTATGCGTAGTATAATTTTTTTTTGTATTTTGAATAATTTGACTTCCGGAAATGAACATAATTATTTAACCACACTGTAGGTAGACAAACTAGCTATTTCAGAATTACCTGTTTTCGCTTACCTTTATTTAATGAGAACACTAGCAAATAAGTCATAACTATAGTGTTCTGTTAAATAATCTGAATAATACGGTAGATCTGATAAAGAGTTACGAAATTATTATTAACAACTATGTCATTCTAAATTTCTAAAGAGGTACTTGCCTTTTCAGAAGCATCAGACAATACATGTACAACAACTTATGAATAGAAGCTGAATCGTTCATGTAGGCCAATGACATTGTGAGATTGTACTGCTGACTTGCATAAAACTCCAACAATAAGACAAAAGCAAAGGTAGTAAACGGAAAGCCAGTATAAGTTGTTATTAACAAACACTACACTTATAACACATACAATTCCGAAAAGAAAATCGGTCATAATCAGAAAGTAGGTGCAGAAATAAATAATTAATGAAAATCCATACAAATATTTCTGGGACTGAGTCGATCCAATGAGTACGTTTCTTACATTCGCCTGAAGATAGGAATATATCTCATTTATCAAATCTTTGCGTTTGTTGGAGACCAAGGAACACTGCTACTTTTTGTCTGTTTTATGTTTCTTGTCGTTTATGTTCATGGACATTCGTGTTTTTAAGCTGTGGTTGTTCTCGTCAAATTTTGTCGCCACACTTTATACACATTACTGTGTAGATGTATTTCATTGTTTGAGTGTTTAATTATATTCCGAACCGGAACTAATTTAAATTTTTTCTTTTACCGTGTATCTGGAAACACTTACATACATTTTCATAATTGTGTCTGTGTTATGTGTTTGTTGACTACAGCAAATACTTGTTTGTCGTATTTTTTTGTTTGTTTTTGGTCTAATTGTGGTATTTTCATACAACACAGAAAAATTTGCTTGTATTGGTGTAGGTCCATTGAAATTATTCTGTTTATATTATAAAATATTTGCAGGCATCTTTGGAAGATAACAACTGGTGACTAAAACCGAAGACCTTCATAAAATGTAGAAGTACTGTAAATATAAACTATTAAATATTTTATTAAAAATACAATTCTATTCGAAAGTAAAAAAAATACTAGGTGCGAAAACCGAGCTTACGTAAGTAATAGATAATCCCACCATTTGCGTAGCCGCATAAGTGCAATGTTTACTGAATGTACCACCAGGCAGTTGTGTTTGGTGTTGGCGTGAGGGAAGAAGATAATCTAGTTGTCCGCTTCAATCAGTTCTGCAGTCATCCTCGCACACGACATAGATGTTAGCTGAAGGTCATGCCTATTACCCGACAATATAATATCCTGTCTCTGCTGCACGTATTGTAGTCTCTGTGAGTTGTGTCTCTCGTCTGGTAACTGTAGTACTAGCTACCTCAACTGGTGAGTGATTTCTGCTGCTTCAGTATTTCATCTTGACAACACAGCCTTAGTTATAGACTAATAAGGTAAGATAACTACAACGAAAGTAACATAGTTATTGTTCTTTCATGACGCATGTGATTGAAATATATTTATATTTAAGTATTGCTAACAGTTTATAGTGATTTGATTTGTATGAACCATGCTCTGAAATAAGTTCGCTACATAAGTAGATTCCGAATGTGTGTTTTAGACTTCAAACGTATAATATGTTTTTATATGGCAAAACAAGTATGTATTTCATTCAACAAAAATTTTGTTGGCTGAACAACATATGAAACGTACTTAGTGCTGGCTTTGTTGTCCCAACAAAATATAAATTTAACTATACTAAATCATCCTTTTGGTATAACTATACCAGCCAGGCAACCGAATATTTGGTTGGTTCAACTGTTACACACTTGTTTGGCCATGGTACAAACATATATACAGCTGAATATTTCTCTGTGCAGTACTGTACAGGGGATATGTGTGGTTTTAATGAATTATCGACTCTGCTTCGACTGAACGAGCTGTTGTCGTGATTAATTTCTTAATTACTAAGAAGAAAACTAATTTTTCATGAATAATTTCTACGTTATGTTGCGCAGTTGTTTGTAGCTCCAGTCTAATGTACAAGAGGTTCTTGGTTCAAATTCCATTAAAGCTATGCAGATGTGCAGTTATGACACACAAAAACGCAAGACAGATTAAATTAGTGCAACTAGATGAAGTCGTCTAAAAGTGGTATAAATGTATTATGCAGTCCACTATCCACTAAAGTTCCTCGTCACAATTGCGTCATCCTACATATACCATCTCACTAACCTCTAGGTTGTGGCACCAAATAAGTTCATATTTCGGCAAAACATTATCCCGCCAAAGCTGCTTAATTTCACTTAACATTAAGTGAAGGTTTGCAAAAACATGTATGTTATTGAGGGTACCACCACCAATGGTTGTGCTCGGGGAAAATCAGTCTTCATGCCACTTATGCTGCGTGTTTCATTCGATTACCATTCTACATTTAGGAGTCTGTAAATACTCCACAACGACAACTTTGCTGCGACTATAAATAAGGCTCAGGCGAAATAGTTGCTTGTGGCAGGAGAAAATTTAAGACTGCTATTCGCGTGGACAGCTATAGCTACATATCCTGCTGCAGAGTTAACACAACTAGCTAGCCACTTTTTCATTCTTACATTTGATGATGGAACTATCTCGTGTACAAAAAGGTTTTTAAATTAAAGCAAACATTATCTGCTGTGAGTAATACACGCGAGCAAAGCCGCGGAGCTATGCTAGTATATGTATATATATGTGTGTATATGTGTATATGTATATGTATATATATACATATATATATATGTATAGGTATGTATATATATACATACATATACATATATATGTGTGTGTGTGGGTGTGGCGTGTGCGTGTGTGTGTAGTAGTCTTTCTTTCCCCTGCTATGTAAGGAATAGTGTTTATTATATTATAATTAATTAGTGAGCAGTGGAGACCTAGATGTCGAGCACACCACACATGTATCGTCAATACCGTGCTAGAGAATGGCTTCCTAGTTGGTACACACACCACATAAAAACTGAAGCCCCGACAATATTCACAAGCACCGGAAATATACGTATTCACTGAAAACAAGTTAGCAGGGCTTGAGAGGTTGTCTGTGTATATTCTAAAATTCCTTTTTTTCCCTGAAGACCATCCCCATACTAAAAATGTATATTTTGCCAACATTCTGATGGAAAAGTATGTCTAACGTGATAACAATTGTGTCTCTGTATGTGTATGTGTCTGTACGTGTGTCTGGTATTGTGTCTGTGTGGTGTTGTACCCCTATAATTTTTTAAACTATATACCTAATTTCATACAGTACCTAGTAACATTGTAAGACAGAATTTCATAAAATTAATTATTAAACTGACTTGACATTTCGGTGTTTCGTTTATACCGTGTTCATATTTACAAAATGGCATTCTTTTCATACATTTTCTATCATAAAGATATCCATTTAAACTTAATTTAAGCTAACGCTAAAGTAGATACACAGAAAGTTCCTATTCTGTTTTCAAGTTTTTCATAACGCCGGCCATTTTTATATTGTTTGAACGGTATGTTATGCCTTTGAAAATATTTTGCCAAATGTCATCAATTTAAGTTCAATTTAATTGCTAACTTTTATGGCCTGATTTTTGTCCTGTGTTAATGTTGTCAAATTGGTGATGATTTTTAAATTTTAGAAAAACATCCGAATTTCATAAAAGTTGATCCCCATATGCTGTATACTATGCTGACATTATGTATTTAGATAATTTCGTTATTATGTTTTTTAATAGAGACTATTTTCATACTATTAGCAATATTTGACATATTCGAGGAAATCTTTTAAAGTTTCATTACGGTTCTATCACAAATGTTTATTAGTAAGATGATTCGACTAGCTTTTAAGAATTTTGTAAAAATTTGCACACATTTAGTACTTATTGTGTTGTTTATCTATTATGTTTTTCTACTATAGCACACATATAATCTTTATTAGTGTTACATAATTTGTTCATGCCGTCCTAACAGTTCATTGTGGCAGAAAATAAAAATTGATTTATGAAATAATATATCTAAATTAGCCATTATCAACAATCATTATTAGTTATCCTTGATACATTTTATGATAATACATGTAATTCAATAACTACGGATCGGATAGAAGACAAATAAAATTTTAAAACACTTTACTATTTAAAGTTCGATTGAACAAGTTTTAATGTTTAAGACCACCAAGTTGCAACGTAACACTAGAAAATTTAATATATTATTACAGATACCTACACGCAAGTTACCAATTTTTTCTTTAAGTATTTAATTTCTACCACGTCGAGTAAGCGCATTAGATTTATTGGTAACTTCTTGGTTGAAATTTTTATTTCATCAAAACTTCTCATGTTAATTTTTATTGTATTGGTAGTTTGTGAAACATAATTCACTGCACTACAACCACAAATTATTTTGATACATTGAAATTTCCCGTGAATCATGTACTTTATTTTCTTTATAAATTATGTCAGTTTCATTTCAATGCGAGAATGTTATCACGCTGAATAGCTATTTTGCATAAAATAACAATGAACATATACAATTTTTAACAATTGTTAAACTTTTATAATACAATTGTATTGATTTTGTTATTTATCCTCACACTATGGTCACAGTTATATTGTTTCATAAAATTTTCTTGTATAGCCTGGAAAATATGAACTACAGACATTTTTTAACATTTTAGATGACGTTAATAGGAAGTTATTTTTCACAACGAATGTTATATATGTTAACCGTTAGTCTCAATGCCAAAAATTATATGCTATGTTGTTTACACACTGTTATTTATTGTAATGTTTAATAATCATTTTAATATTACTTATAAAGATCAATAGCTTGTTGTACATATTGGATCTTAATTAAGTGTACGTATGAGTGATTATCAATGAGAGAGCGTATTTGGTTGCAGGAGCTGTACTGGGATGGCCACCTCATTCATTCTCACGTTATATGTGTCCCTCCTGATATCTTCTGTTATGCAAGAATGCTGCACGCAGGCTCAAGACTGTGTAAGAAACCTTTGCCTAGTAAAATAATAAAATATCTACAGTTACAAGACTAAAACATACAGTAGACTTCCTTACGTCAATACAGGTTCTTCTTATTTCTTGTTGCTCACTATTACTGCAGTTACGTGAATTTTCAATATTTTGCAATTATTGTATAACTGTTAGAAAACGAGTAATATCTGTTGCTAATCATCAAATAAATTCGCCATTCTTCGAGACCTACCACATATGCAAAAAATTTTTATAAAAATGATTCGTGAGATACTTGTACTGTCTAAGCAGTTTTTTAAATATTGACAGTACCCGTAAAATTTCATTTTTTCAAATTTGTGCCAAACACCGTTCAACTTTTGCACATGAGATAACACGTCATTTCCCCAAATAAAAAAAATTAGGTCCCATAGTTTTTGCAAAATCACTCATCAAAGTCACGAAATGGCCATAACGGTGCAGCCAAAATAAAAAAAAAAGTAATTAACCAATGAATTCAAAACTACGGGAACTGAAAGTCAATGAATCAATGCATTTCATGACATATTTGACAAAAGTTAGTTTAGAATATTTCGGTAGTAAGCGAAAGTCAAAGTTATGCAAAAATTTACTCATTTTCATCAATTTTTAAAAAATACAAAAATATATCGCTTTGTGTTTACAAAAGTGTCTTGAAGTACTTCACATTATTAAGTATCGATATGAATTATCTTGTTTCTGCAAGTTAATTATTTTTTATTATTTTGGCTACACCGCAACTGCCATTTTGTGACTTTGATAGGTGATTATGCTAAAACTACGGGCCCTAATTTTTTTATTCGGGGAAATGACATCTTATCTGATGTGTAAAAGTTGAACAATGTTTGGCACAAATATAAAATTTTGAATTTTTACGGGTCCAACGTCCTTAAAACAGGTCAATTATTACTTCAAAGAGTTAAAAAAAATTTTCTTGTAAAAAACACTTTTTTTTCTAGTCGCTAGGTGCCTTGTTCCATGTACTTCCATGTAAATATTTCTTACTTTTAGTAGTTTAAGTGAAGACTTAGAACTGATGAATAAAAATGTACACGTGTATACGTCATACACAAGTATTTTCATGTCGTAACAAAAAACGAAGTTCATTTCAATTGAACTCAGTTAATGTTCATAGATGACTTAAACTGAGATGTGTGGCATTTGTCATTAGCTGGGGAAACATTAGAGTTATCAATTTAACTGTCTAAAAGTTGGAAAAAAACTCACTGTTATATTGATATCCTGAATAAAAGTAAGTAATTTTAAGAATATCACCAGTTTTACCTCGTATTCTTCAGCCTTCAACAGTGACACGTTGTAGGTTTCACTACCTTTCCTTTGACGACTTGGTACCATTCAACTCTCCACTGTTAAAACTTATTACCTCCTCTTTCTTCCACAGTTTGCAGCTGATCGCTTTTATCTCCGCTGCCATGTTGACTTCTCTCTTTCACCCCCTGTGTGTGTAGGCAATACATAAGATATTCTTAAAAAAATTAATAAATAGAAAAATTAGATTACTTATTATCCTTACTTAATTACAATGAATGTATTATTACACAGCAGTCATTTTGGCCACAAAAAGGACCCACTTTATTTACGTTAATTATTCACACGTTATTTGTAATTGTATGTACAATTATGTTATTTGACACATTTTTAAATGCGGTTTTTTTTTACTTTCAAACTTTTTAAATTACATAATATTATTATTTAGTTAGGTTGGTTGCTAAAAAGGCTATTATTCTGAAACGGAGAAGCCTGCAATTCGTAATTTATTGTAAGTCTATGTAGCACATAACAATACGTTACTTTTACATACAAAATATAGTAGCTAAAACTTTGCACCGAAATGATGATGAAGATCCTAGTGAAAATCCCTCCGACAAGTACGATTTCCACACGTGAAAATCCGGGGACTGATCTACCGACTCCGCTGGGAATCGAACCCGGATAGCCTAAGTTGGAGGCAAATTTTCTGACCAATTTTTTTTAATATTCAACAGACATGTGATTTTTTTATTTAAGTTCGGGCAAATGCCTATTACAAATTCGTGCCAGTTAATTGTAATCGCATTCAATCGGATCAAAATAATACACGAAATAGAGTACTATGGTCAGTTAGTTTTAATACCTATTACTTTCGCAATGGCAACTACAAAAAAATTTAACACAGGTATGGGAATGATTTTCAACACAGAATGGAGAATTTATCGCAAATTTGAGAAGATAACAATAAATATCAACACTGTAAAATGTAAATTTTGTTTATTAAAAACTTCCTCAAGCTGCTTACAGGATTCGAATCTGTTCGGGCAGAACCTACGGGATCTCTAGTCCAACCTCTTAAATACTTTTTTTATTATTTATTTTATTGACACATAAGGACACATACTTTAAGGCGGCAAGATAATACAGTTATTTACAAAATCAAGGCTCTTAACAAGGTCCCATCACGTCATGGTACTATACAGGAACATAACATCATAACCGAGATAAATAAATCGAATAGGTTTTTTTAGATACCTCGTCGAACTATCTCCCATCGCTCCAGTCGGAGTATTTGTAAAAGTCAAGTTTGTTTGGCGGAATGGTATCGAGGAGAGCATAGTGAAATACGTTTATTAGAAACCACAAGACCGCGCTCTGACGGACTCTTAGAAAGAGTCTAAAACCAACGTCACTGCGCCGTTCATATTCATCGCTATATTTACTTTTATCCATTTCGATATCTCCTTTGCATATTTGCAAGAGGACACTCTACGATAGGCTGTGTCAATATTACCGCACCAAGGGCTGGTGTCCGAACTGTAAAAGTGCATTTCCTTACTCTTGTACGCGGTCGGTATTATGTCACTGTAAAACTCGTAAGTTATTACTCTCAGGTGCGACGGCAAACTAGAATCGGACATTTCTCACCAAATCTATACCGAATTAACGTTGAATCACGGGAATCTTTTAGGCGTGAAAAGGGGTTTCTGCCGTTGCAACAGTTTAGAGACTGTCACGTGTTCTGGTCCTTAACTAACGTGGACATACTTCACGTTATGCTGTTTTGAGAAGCAGCGGTAGCTAGTCTATATTGTCGAGTTTTTCACTAACTCACCATCACCTTGAAAATATGTAATCACATTGGTTTCAAATAAAGCACTCGTTTTGATCAAGTCCAATGGTAAACTATATCACTGATAAGGGTAATCCCTGCAGAACTGGTTTATTAATATTGATCAGGCTTTGCGAAAACCATTAATTTGTACTTGCGATGTCACGTTGATAAAATATGTCATTTGTATCTATTTCGTGATTTAGTCTGGGAACCACATATGCTGCATAACCACTGGTATATATTCATAGCTGATTCAATCAATAGCCTTGTAAAAATCCAGATTCATGACTCCTGTCGATATTTTATTATTATTTTACAGAATATGTACGTCCTGTAGTTCACTAAGACTTTGACTGATACTTTGATCCCGCAATGTACATGTTTGTCCTGGCCCTATAACTCTGCTCATGACACCTCGCAGTTGTTTTTCTGAATACCCGCGTGATGATTGTATAGTCAGTTTCTAATAATGCTATGGGCCTGTAGTCGGTAATATAGTTTGGGGACTGAGTTCTTGGTACCAACACTATGAGCCCTTCAAGCTGCGACGGTGTCACAATATTATTTTTCAACACTTCGCGGACCGTATCATATAAATCTGCGCCTAAAATGTCCCAAAAATATTTATACAACAAGTAACTAATTCCACCTGGTCCTGGCAATATTTTCAAAGCCAGCTTCTTTATAACCGCAACAATTTAGGCACTAGTGATTGGCGATAAAAGTATTTTTTTGTTCGTAATTAAGTTTTTCTGTGCAGTAGATTTTTGCTGAGAGCAAAATTCCATTAATAATGCCTTCACGAGTAAATATAGCTCTGTAATACATTTGAAAGTCTTTAGCAATTGAATTCTGATCTTCATGTACGATCACATTTTCGTAATTGATCTTATGTATAGCACGATGTCATTGTTGTTGCTGTTCTTTAAAGGCAGTGAACAGATTCAATCATTCGTGTTCAGAAATAGTGTCATGCAAAATTATCAGTCTGTGAAGGCGTGTCCGACTGTTGGTGGCAACATGCATATCGTGGGGTTTGGGAACATGCAGAATGTCTGTGATATCCTCTGGACATAGGGTATACACACAAGGTCCAGCAATGGTGCGTGAATACAATAAGCTCCATCATCATGGTCGCACGGATCAATTATAGCATTAAAGTTGCCACCCAAAAAACATTCGCCAGTTGCTAAATTATAAAAACTGCACGAGTTTATATTAGTAAAATTGGTCCCTCTCACACCTAGCTTGTGAGCCTGGCGGAAAATACACATTAACGAGCCGAAGATCCTGCATGTCTCCCGATCTGATATGTGCATTTAAATGTATTTGAATATTGTTTAATTCGAACCCCGGTCTCGTTACGATGGCCATCGCACATGTAAAAGAATGAATATCTTCATAAACATGAACATTGTTAAACTTATTGGCAGTTTCGGGCACTATTTATTGAACGTACGTAATGACAATCGTATGCTGGTTAAATTATCGTTCTCTTTCGAATACTTTAGAGAAAGCTAACACATGACACATATTTAAGGTGGCTATATTATGCAAGTATTTGATAGAAAAAAATGTTAAGGTAGTTTCCATTTAAAGTCTTTTCAATTTTTAATGATTGTTTGTCTAACTGTAGCAATTACATTCTGTTCACTCGCCAACTACATGGCCGAGACACGGCGGAATTCACCCTGTGTAATTTCTGTGGAGAATTCAGAAGGGGGCGCCTTCGCCTTCCTAGTCACCCTAGACTTACCTGCTATTGTAGTGGACGCGTGGACAGCCACGGGGCCCGGGTCTACAGCAAGGGCGGTCGTCACCACCTGCTCCTCTGCGGACGTCACCTCACGGGCAAGCTGCGATGTTCCGGGGTGTGTGGCCATCTCGTCATTCGGGTCATGGGTTGCCCGTGCTGGTACTGCAGAGTATTACTTGCATTGCTGTTAAGAGGACTGCACCTTCACCCGTTATGTTGACTCCGTCTCCACGGCGTCCTGTTGCTCGTCTGTCGTCTCCTGAATAGCATGACGAAGAGAGTCGTCGCCCTCATATGATGGCTACGTCGAACCTTCGCTGACGTCTGTCTTCTGTTGCACGGTAGCTGTATCGTACGTTTTGTAATCAGGGTTGCCCGTGATGACATCAGCATCGTTCATGTTGTGACTCAAATTGAAGGTATTTGTTGATGTGGGTCAGTAATAACTGTTATCGATGTCACCTGACGAGGAGTCTTTGTGGTGTTTGGTGCAGTGACGTCAGCGCCAGGTGACATGTTCGAGCCGACTCGTCGTTTATCTTATTGGCAGTGCATGGCAAGCCGGGAAATTCATCCCAACCCATTAGACTTTGTACAGTCGTACAATACAGCATCTCTGACGTGTCCATGGTCGTCATTGAGGCACGGGTATCCCCTCTGTCCGGTCTGAAGCTTTCTGCCGTGTTATACTTTCGAACATGTAGCACTAAAACGGTCTTGAGCGTTACAGTAACTTCATGTTTTTGGTGTAATGTCATATTTGACGAACCCTCAGTAACCGTCAATTTTTATGTCTGACAGAATATCTTGATATATGACCATCTAATGGAGTCGACCACCTGTTTTAACTCAAAAATTGTAATTCCTGTTTCAGTATTCGTCTTGCATCGATACTATAGACCAATATTCCACCAGATCCCCGAATGTGCTGATTGTCAATTTAAACTGGCAAATACACTTTGCTAATAGCTATTAGGTTTGACATTTCCCAATATATCATCAGATGCAGTCAATAACTGTGATGATCCACCCGTTATTTTTAGCACTGTGTCAGCATGCATTATGTCATTAAATTTTATAAAGGCACAATAAAAAAAAATTGTATTGCACTGCATCGACGACATCTTCAGTAACGCGCAAGACGTTTTCCGTCCATTGGTGATGAGACGAAAACGTGACTCGTAATGTGTTCTTCAATATTAATGAGACATCACGAACGGCGAACTAAACCACGTGAACCAACGCAAGACCACGCACTGTGGCAGCATGTGGTGATCGCCTCGGCTGCTCGCGCTCAACTGACCGTTTGGCCAACCACAACCCCGGAAATCTTGAAATGTGCACCCACAATTCGCGGGTGCGCGGGAAAAAGGGGATAAGTAAAAAATATTTAAATATACATACAGCGTTGTTGTTTGGATTTACAACTTGGTTAGTTTCATAAGGAAACGTATGACATATATGTACTGTTCATGATTAATTCTAACATTTATAATGATTTGTTAATAAAGGTAATGCGTAAACATACTTGACATATCCCTTTTGGGGCAGTTGATGTATTGACTTAGCCCTATTGAGTAAATTATTTTGAGTGTTCACTGGCTCCATTATAACCATTTCATCATTATTTACGAAATATTTAAGAATACTACAGACAATATTATTTTATTCATACAACAATGCTTTTTTACTATGAGTGTTTTTTCTTAACTTCCTACTAGCTCAATGAGATAAAACAAACAATGAAATTGAAAGGCTTTAGCTATCAGATAAGGAACACTTTCGTGAGGTCATGCACACTGCTTGCTTAAGATTTTCACAGTCTCACTCGTCATTGTTATCCTCAATTGAATCTGGATACACATCAGGGTTGTTGTTCGTATTTAACGACTGATAGAAATGATGAAATGCTGGATTGATGAAGGGCAATAGGTCAAGTAGGTCTTTTTTCTTTGCAGCTGAAATACTCTGTGGTCCAGAATATTGATTGCGTGGTGTCAGCTTAGGTCTTGCATTCCCTCTCCACAGTAAAGAAACTTCTCGAAATGCGGCATCTTCATCCATAGTAGTCTTGAAAAATATACTTGATTTGTTCTTCTCATAGTGAAGCCACTTAACTTCACGCCAGTTCATTTTATTTCCTTTCACATCCTCTTTTCGCAACAGTCCAGCATAGTCGAAAAAATCTTCAGAAGTGAGTTCTGAAACAATCATTGGCTTTTTATTTCCACATTGACGTATGACTTGAGCCCAATCATGTGGGTGCTGAATGGGAATGGCAAATTTTGCCCTTTTTTTCTCGATGATACTGTGATCAGTATCACTTTCCATGTGGGTATGTCCTGGGGTGAGAAATTTGTGGTCAATGATGTTAACAGTTGCAGAGTTTTGCAAGGCAACCAAACACATTGAAGACATATGACTGTTCTTGTTCTGACCCCCACACGTATCCAGGTTGAAAATCTGGGTCGCGATCACTGTCATCAGAATCGTTGACATAACGTTCCCTACATGTTGGAGAGACAGTAGTTTCATTTGGCACAGAAGACTCCCCAACATCTTTGCCAAGTCCTATAAACATAAACGTAATATTCTCACTATGTTCACTACTTACATGGGGAATACAGAGGTGTATTATTAGAATCGCTGACATTAATACACAACTACAAATACGAATTAGTTACTTTCAAATGCCTTTTTATTATTTTTAAATTGTATAAAGCGGTTTGTCTTTATTCGAGTAATAAGGAGGAAAGGGCACTTAACTGGCTTTGTAACCTTCAAAAATGCATCTTGGGTGTTATGTCAAACAAATGTTACTCCAATTCACACGAAGGACACAAATTCAACCTCAAATTTTCCCTACTGCTAATATCTCCCTTAGAATCCATTCATCCAATTTTCTGACGATAGCTGTTCATTACGTATATTTTATTTTCATTTATTACAACGTAGTTGTTTGAAAACCATAAAAAGTTGTAATAAAATCACTAATATTACTTAGCGAGAGTAATTTTAAACATTCATAAATGAGTTTAATTACGTACTATCAAAATATCACAAATTCTAAAATTTGTTTGCTTGACAGCCATTTCTTTTGAGATATTAAAATGTATAGCTAAAAGGTAAAAGAAAATCTCAAAACAATCTCTTTTGTTGATATTGTATACTGTCGCAATTTTAATTTCATGTAAGTTGGAACATGAATAATCTAGTTGTAATTATTATACATTTCATTTGTATTTTGTAAAATATATATTTTTAAAATCACGACAGAAAATATTGTATATCGTTATTCATGTACCAACAAATAGATGACCTTATATACTTGTGTTCATGTATAGGTAAAATAAACACTTGACCACAAAGAGGTTAAGGGTTCATAGGCCCGGCTCAAGGCAATGAATTTTAGAACACAACTTATGTTACAAAGCTAATACAAGATACACAAGGCTACATATTTATACTAATGTCGAAATAATGTGTGATTCTTACCTTTATTTACACTTTCTAATACTAATGAAACCAGCTTCTTCCCTCTTGAGTTCATTATACCGCCTTAATTGAATGTAAACATCAACAATAACAACTTGCTACAGGGGTGCCAACACGTCGCCGTATCATAAGGTTTCACTGTCTAAAACAAAAATTCCCGACAGTGATAAAATAAAAAGTTAAGCGAGAACAGTCATAATAATGTGAATGTTTTGGAAGGCATGTATATGTGCATCAACTACATGTGAAATATTACTATATTGACAACAAAATCTTGCGATGAAATAGTGATACGAAATAATATATTACTTATCCCCTTTTTCACACACTTGATTTACCATCGGAGGATTGGCGATCAAAAAGGGATAAGTCATGGAAAATGACTTATCCTCTTTTTCACGCTCTACAGTTGCCATTTCTTAATGTAACTCCAAACGTACCACTCGATAGAATAACTTGCAGAGGCGCTAGACTTATCCCGTTTGGACCATTTCATAGAGTTTTTTTGGCTATATCACATAACATGAAAACCCCATTTTTGCCATTATCTGACTTATCCCCTTTTTCCCGCGCACCCGCGAATTCCTTGAAATGTTTCATTCTTATGCAATTTCCTTATTCAATGAGCACCATCTACTATTTTAACGGTATTTAAAACCCTGCTAGTAAGATCTAAGTTTATCTACTTGGATTGAACCGAATTTCGGTATATTTCAGTGTCTTGGCCAACCCGTGCTAAAATTTATTATTTATTCATGACACTGTGTGGTTACTTTCCAGCGACTGCCGCGGCACTAAAATTTCTTCAAGGAAAAATAATGCCTCGGAAACAACGGCCTGAGAGTTGAGTCGACTACAATCTGACCTACCACATTTGCTATAATCAGCCATGAACTTCCCTTCTGCTGTTGAGACTATACTACTTTGGTGTACACCAGGCATAAGAACCACCCGGGAGTTCCCCACTTCAGCTCATGAGCGACAGAGACCATCCAGCTTTTCCAAAAGAGGCAGTGGGCTCCCTTGAGTTATGACTGGCTGTTGGACACACATCAATAGATCTTCCTTCTACTATGATTTGCATACTCTCCGAGACTAGAACCAGTAGTGGGTTCGAAACTGCATACATCAGCAGGAAGCAAGAGGAAACTTCACCAATAACTGGCTCACAGGCAGGGACATTGCATACGTAGGCGATAACTAACCTGCCATACATAGAGAGTTGTTCACGGCAGCTACCTGCTCCTCCTGTACCCGACACCATGACAGGCCGGATGATCGACCGGTGCTGCAGACCTCCTATACTTAATGCCGTATTGCACTGAGCCTACTTCCGTAGATGTTTACTTAGCAGGTATTTGTAACTGCTGCCATACAAGCTCTTTACCTGCTGATATACTTGCTAGTCAGGGATCCTGCAGTTACACAATACTAGTTTCCATCATTGGATGAAAGAAATGTCGTAGTGTGTGCAAGAGTCAGTCGGGTAATGGTTAATATCCTATTTACACGATCTGATACTGATTCAAACGAATTTACGGGGTTGTTAAAATATGTTAGTAACATAGTAACATACATGCCTATAAATACTATATTTACAGTATGTTCTGCAATTCATGTTACACACTTCTAGGGATAGTAGAGCGGGCTAAGTAGACAATACTTTTTATAAGAATTCATGTCCGGAAACGTACAATTTCTCTGATACAGCCATTACAATGTGTCGTAAATGCGGGTGTTGTTTCGCAACCAGATAGGCAGTATGACGTCAGAAGAGCAGAATGACAAATGAGGTGTGACGTTTGACTGATGACAGAAGAAAGTCAAATATATTTGATAACAGTGCCAATGTAACAAAAATAACTTCCATTTATCACACTTACACTTGTGTCAACAGTGGGAAAAAAACATTTCTATCTTTTACACTGGATGTATCCCATACGGAACTATTAACTACAACATAGGCTCGCTGTGACGACCAGCAACATCGTTGCACATGTTGTACCTACGAATACTGTTCCGGTACACTCGTACCATAACACATTGTGCCTCGTTAATATCTTGTGCAGCGACCATAATTGTGCCACTAGTTCTTTCACGGTCTCGACAGGAGTCTCATGCACCGTAGTCTTCATACGACCTCGCAGGAAATACACCGGCGATCGTGGGAATCATGCAATAGGATCACCCAGGCCAATCAATCTCTACCAGAATCGTCGGTTAAGATGTTACCGAACATCCAGTGTAATATGCGGATGTGTGTTATAGTGCTGAAACCAGAGTTCTTAATGGAATTTAAATGATATGTCATCTAAGAACAAGGTCAGCACGTCCTGTAGGAAGATTAACTAAGCTTGTCTGTAAAAGTGTGGTTTGTTGGACAATCAGTTTATTGGGCCTGTTGTGTCACCGCATCGTTTTACAGAACTCCGTTATCTTGTCGTTCTTCAAAATGAGCTTCCAGAATTATTGGAAGAGATTACTTTGGCTACAAAAATGCTTATGTTCTTCCAGCATGACGGGGCTCCTACAAATATTAGTTGTCAGGTAACACACATCATCTGAATCGAACATTCCCCGTAAGATGGATCGGTAGATATGGTCACGTATATCTTGGCAAACAAGGTCCCCTAATCATTCCAATTTAGATTTTTGCCTGTGGGGTTTGCTGAAAGGCGTAGTCTACAAAGATATAATAAACACAATAATCGAGTTGATCGTTCGTAATATGAATAGTGCAACCCTCATTAAAAGAATGCCAAGACGACCTCAGGAGAGCTACATGACTTAAGTCAAAAGTGCATTGAAGTTTGTGATGGCATTTTTGAAAAACAACTTTGAACGTCTTAGTTTGCTTTGCTTGTGTTACGCACATACTAACTGCTGTATCGCGGTACTCAATAAAATTTGGACACATGTCGTATGGAGTTTTTTATTACTATTCGTCTATACTATCATCTCCTTTTCCTTTCTTTATAATCTTCGATCATGTATATAGCGGTTTCCAATTTCCGTGGTTTGGCTGTGTCCTTTTAGGCGATATTTTGCTAGAGAAAAAGAATGATTTGTTAGCTATATAAAGTGCCCCTTCCAGCCTGATGTGTGCAGTTATGAGTCGTCTGAAGTTATCCAGAAAATTATTAGTGTGAACCACGATGCATCAGCATAATTTTGCATGTCCCGCAATCTTTAGGATAAACCCCTCAAAACATTGTTTGGAACTAACGACTGTGCAGATTTTTCGGATGGCTTAAAGTGCTTTATCGTCAGTAAAAAAAAATGGTTAAGTTGCGTAAGTTACTTGTGATTCTATAATCATGTACATGAAATTTTTGTTAAGTAACCTAAAACAAGATCTAGTCCCAAATTCAAATTAATTTTATTTAAATTATATATACATATGTAATAACGTAAACGTAACTTCCCAAAATTATTCCAATGTTTTTGTTTGTAGTATTGTAAGCTTTTTAGTAAGTGAACCACACAAGTAATGCTTATACTATATACAGAGTGACCCTTATGTACATTTAAAGAATGATAGGTCGTGTAGGGGATGGGTAAAGGAGTAATTTGATGTAGGGAACTTGGGGTCGGAGCGGCCTCCTTAAATCATGCCCTCCGCCCCTGTAAGGTAGGCAATCGACCCAAGTCTCACTTATTTACTCAATCCCGCATCTCTTGGCCAAAGTCTGTGCACCATGTGGGGCTGGCGTAATGGATAGCGTAGAGGTACACTATCAGGAGGTCCCGGGTTAGAATCTGGGGTGGGGCGAAGTATTTTTGTATGTTAGTTTCGGTGTAAGTTTCTTTAAGCTGGATGTCTGGATGCACTTCGTAGCGTTAAACTGTTTCACTCTGTTACTAATACTGTGTTTAAATCACGTTGGTTCGGAAGAGAAAGTGAGGTGAGTTAGGCTAGGTATGCTTAAGTTAATTTTTGCCGTAGGGTAATAAGTATTGGAATTCACAATCTTAAAACCGCCGTAATTATTCACAAAGGTACGTTACTAGGCAACTAAAATTACACCACAACAATAATAATACAACAGCATTGTCCGCATTAAATGCATGTCAAAAAACAATACAGTAGTGTTGGAGCAGTTAATGGCACTACTGTGTTAATACAGTATCTGTGGAACATTCAGTTCACAGGTGAACAACCGCCAGGTTACTAAACCCAGGTGGTATTCGATTTATTTACAACAGTTGCTCGAATTGAGCACCATTGACTTGAACGCAGGCTTCACATAGTTTGCGCATAGACTCGCGAAAATCTCTGGCGTTTCTTGGATTATCAGTGCTGCTGCTAGTATTCGGGCAATGAGGTCCTCCTCTGACTCGAGTGGTATTTTGTAAACCAATTCTTTCATCCAGCCCCATAGACAGAAGTCGAGTGGATTTAAGTCAGGTGACCGTGCTGGCCATGTAATAACCGCTAAATCGTTCGCCGCCGATCTGCCGATCCAACGATGCGGATACATGTGATTTAAATGATTTATAACAATGCGTCCGAAGTGGGCTGGTGCGCCGTCTTGCTGGAATATAATATTTTGCCGAATTCATAAAGGTACAGCTTACAGTAACTGATAATACCTCTCGTAATAACACAAGATAATTTTCTGAATTCAAACGAGGAGGTAAAATGTAGGGGCCAATTAGTTGATCGCCCGCAACACCCATCCAGATGTTGACGGAAAATTGAACTTGATGCCCCTTATCAAGGTCACTGTGGGGGTTTTCATGAGCCCATCCGATACTATTTTTGGTGTTCAAAATTCTATCTCTAGAAAACGTAGCTTCGTCCGAGAAGAGAATGAGCAATGAAAATTCTTCCTGCTGCGCAAGCCTCTCTAGGTACCAATTGGCCATGTTTACTCGTGGCTCGTAGTCATTAGGGTTCAAAGGTTGAACCTTTTGCTTATGGTACGGGTACAAACCGTGCTCGTGCCAAATTCTCCACACTGTGTATTTTGACACACCAAGCTGTCCCGCCACGCGCTGGCTACTTGTGCCAGGGTTTTGTTGTACCGCTTCCAGGGCTTCATCCCTCGCATTGTTCCGAAATTGACGTGGTCTGCCCAGGTCAGCGATAGCACCTCGTATCTAAAATAAATACATAATAAATTATACGTATAAATTAATCAATAAATAAATCAATAGAAACATTAATTAATTCATGAATACATTAAATTAATTAATCAGTCAATCACTGAATAAAAAATTAACCATTTCGAAATAAAAGCACAAATAAAACAAACCTAGTCAAATGGGACAAAGTACGCGTCCTCAATTTGTACCGACGGGATTCAAACCCCAGCCTAGATCACTAGTCTACCACATTATCAACTGTTGTGTGCAAACAAAACCAACTTACCGCCAAGCATCCTGTAGCCTGCGCACGCCGGTCAACTGCCAAAATGGTAGGGATACTTGGTAGGACCATATTTGGGTATCTTTCAACGTACAATCTTCTTGCTTCCAAAGCATTACTGTTAGAAGCACCATAGCACATGTGCATATCGGCATGTTCATCAAAAGTGTACACATGCGGAGGATCAGCCGTCGCGAAACGTAGTAGGTCTGACTGGTAATTGGTTAGCTGGTTAACTGCCTGACTGTTGTTCTCTGAGCCTGCACGACTACACTCTCGTCCCTGCTGTGGCACGCAACTGTAACATGTGACTGTGTCACCTGACCATGTTACCTGACCACAATGCGACAAATAACGAACAAAACAAACGAAAAAACAAACATCAACTTAGAGACCCGAACCCGGGACCTCCTGATAGTGTGCCTCTACGCTATCCATTAGGCCAGTGCCACATAGTGCACAGACTTCGGCCAAGACATGCGGGATTGAGACAAAAAAGTGAGTTTGGGTCTATTGCCTACCTTATAGGGGCGGAGGTCGTGATTTAAGAGCTTAAGGAGGCCGTTCCGACCCCAAGTTCCCTACCTCAAATTATTTCTTTAACCATCCCCTACACGACCTATCATTCTTTAAAGGTACATATGGGACATCCGGTATATACATATGTGTGTATGTATGTGTGTGTTATTGATTGGTTACTAAATTACAGTGCACTCAACTGAATATTGCTGTTATTTGAACACTAACTCCTATAAAATCTTGGATATAATCTATTTACATATTTGCACACTACATTTATATGGAAATTGGCACTTTTATTTCTAAAAGGTCTTCTGTAGCGACGGTTACATTTGAATGTTTTATTTCACCAACTTCAAATTTATGATACCGCCGAAAACCGTCATAGTTGCACTGTCGTGAATATTCTTCTGCTGTAGTTGTATGCAAATATTTGTTGTCTGGACGTATTGCCATCCTTTTGAAGCACTATTTTTTTGACTCACGTAACACAATGGATTCAATATTTGTAGAGATAATGGTTTATCGCGGGAAACATTTTCTGTTTGCTGGGTTTCAACACACTTTCAGCTTAGCAAAATATTACTGGCTTCGCTTGTGTGTGGAGCTGTTATCCTATTTGACTGAGCCAATAAGAATACAACAATTGCGTGTTTATGTCAATTGGTCTGCAGATAGCTGTGTTGTGTCAGGCGTACATCAGCCAATCTTATATGTTGCAAGAAAACATAGTGTTTTCAAGGATACGTTGGTACAAAACATTTTCGCGATATACCATCGTCTCTAAATATTTGTATTAATATTTATTAAATTTCCGTATTTATGTAAACTTAAAGTGTATTACTATAAATGCGATAAAAAATTTAACGTACATGTTTGTATTAATATTAATGTTGAAAGAGCTACAAACTCACACACACACGAGCGCGCGCGCACACACGATATATATATATATATATATATATATATATATATATATATATATATATATATATATATATATATATAAAGTTTTTCCGAACACCAAGTAGTTCTGGAAAGTGATTGATTCATGAGGAAAAATAAGCAAAAATTAGTAAAACCCTTTGCACCTGGACAACACATTTAGGAATAAACGAACATCTAAAAATATGATTTAAAAAAGCACGTCTTTAAAATGTCGGATAATAAATGAAGCGCTAAAACAATGCTCTAATCACTGACATATGTATATATTTCTGGATTATTCTATTCTACAACGAATTCTAGGAAAATGAAATGGGTAACCACCCTCTAGTTGCATACAACTTTTCTGGCTTCAACAGATTCGAACATCTGAAGAAGATTCATTTAGTAATTTGACTAGGGTAAGAAAAATATTCCTCTTGTTGCATCAGCCTAGAAAAAAATAGTATTTCCTCATAATACAACGGTGGTTTCAACTCAGCCATACAGAGCTTATAGAATGTAGAATAGGAAATGTAATTTCGTTGTACTCAGAGCACAGCCGGAAGTAGGCATTGATTATGAACAACATTTATAATCTCGCAATTCCTAACACTCTTCCGCAGTGTTTTACTGTATCATACTGTATTCATGTAATATGTGTATGTACAGTACATACACAGCGCATGTCGTTGTTAGTGTTTGTGATCAAGTGCACTTCCAAGAACTCAACAATACATATGAGTTTTCACTTCTAAAACGCCAGTGTCTTCAACAAATGTAATACACAAGTAAGAATATCTGGCAACAATATTTACAGAACTATCTACACTGCCAGAAGTAGTTTTGCTACAGTTGAACTGTTACCAAAATAGCAAACAGAACTGTAATGAATCGTTCAAAAATATGTTCCTCCTTTTTCAAAGTCATTTGCTAGTCTATAATCTTATATTATGTTAATATAATCGTTCTAAATGTGTTTTATTATACAATATGCATGTAAAGTGACTAATTTGTGTACAAAGCTCTGTTTAGTTATACTAAACGTGCTCTATTAAAAGAGAATAATATGAAATAAATAATTTTAATATTACTTTAAAATAACTGTGGTTATTTAAGCTTAATATTTTATTACATACATACGCTCCTATAATTTTATAATTATTGTTTTATTTTGATTTTAAACAAACTGGAAATTTAATTTTTATGTCAATAGTTAATTATGCTGAGCAGTTCCTTCAGACCTTATAAAGTTAATGTTTAATATTTTCTTCTTATTTAGAACACATTTCAAATTGGTTGATTCATACCATCAGTTGAACTTTAATGGACGTTTATCAATATTTTTGAAGTATATATTTATTTCAAAATACGAATAAAATGTATTTACTGTGTATGTTTTTGACAGATTTCTTTATTCAAACAAATAGTAGACAAGCACAATGGACATGTGAACATACATAAGCGAGAAATGGAAGTCTGGATTCATGTAAGTCACATATGTAAATATTAAGCATGCTAACTTTTGACATATTATTAGTCACTTTTAAAGTCTAGGGTAATTTATGGGATGTATAGTATATTGCATATTTTATTACATTAGCATTTAATTAATTTCCGATAGTGATGACTTCAAATTACATCAGTCCAATATTATAAGACATACTCTTGTTAATACTCGAATATATTTCCAGTTCATTTGCTTTCTGGAACTTGTATCTTTTTGACTTGTATGGCATCATAAATGAACATTCATTTCAACTGTTTTGAAACTGTTTTCCTAGACCTATATGTTTTAACTCGGTGAAGAAATAATAAATGTCATTTTATCAGTCCGGCAGTTATGTGATGTACATTTATTACAAATTGTGTTCTTAAGTGCTGAAATCTTCAAAGTTGGGGAGTCGTATTATTAAACACATCGTGAACCAAGTATTTTAAATTTTGGGTACTTTCTTTGTACATATATTAAGACAAGGCAAAAATTCGTGACACATTTTGATTTTCGTGTTATGAAGTTGTCTTACGAAAAATATAGAGGTAAGTGTTGTAATGAAGAATTTGGCCTAGTCAGAATTTATTTTGGCAGAAAAATTAACTTAGTAAAGTATGAAACTAAAATCATAAAATTGATCACTTCTAATTTACAAAACGTTTTAAAGCATTTTCGTTCCCAATATCGCAGATTCTACAACGGTTAAATATTCAGTGAAAATTTAACTACTTACTTACGTAAATATTTGGAAGAAAATTTAAATATTAAAAATGTTATAGCACGTGATTTAACTGTCGCTTTGATTTGTTAATGCTATTGTACAATAAGATATAGCATAATTCAGAAATGAAGTCTATGAATGTAGAAAAGGTATGTTTTGTAAATATGGCATAGCACAAAATATTTCCTTTCCTTTTGGAGACATATCTTAGATTTTGTGTTGGAAATTCATATGAAAATGCTATTGAATACAAAATAAAATTTAATTACAGAACTATACATTGGACGACTTATTTCAAAATTATTTACAATCGAAGATTTTACAATTTCAAATTCGTTTAAAATTTATACATTTAAATTGTAACAAATATTCTCCATCAGTTGTATTAAAAAAAACTAAATTTCATACACATGTAATCACATGAATAAATCTAATATAATTGTAGACTTCTTGCAGTAATTATTTGCTAAGGATATTATCAATTTTTGAAGCTTACAGATTATGCTAATGTAGTCCAATTTAAGAATACACAAAAAATAATTAGAGAAATTTTTGAATTAAATAATAGCATACTGGACGGAAAGCACATAAACATCCAATAAAATACATTGAAAACGAAGATGAAATAATAGTTCTCCTTCAAACATAAAAAATACCACTAAATATAATTTATGAATTTAGGTTACTGATAAATTTAAATGAAAACACACTTTGTGATGAGAACGAAATGAAGTAACTGTATTAGCGTTTTGTAGATATTTGTTTAAAACATTTAAATTTAAAAAAAATTAAACAGTGCGTTGAAAATTATAAAATTTATGAGATTTATGTTTGGTGGATTATAGTATCGCTGCAGAATATATTATTTTTATTATTTAAATTTGTATTAAAATTTACGCACCTCTTACTTGCCTAAAGTTGTTCTAGTTTTCTAACCTATCAATTTTAAGTAACTTTAATTGCCTTTCATTTTAAATTTTTCGACCAAATATTTCTATTCTTGGATAGTCTGTTTTGAAAATCTTGTTTTCATATTTCTCCATGCATATCTTTCAGTTTGTATGTAGGAATATCATAATTGTAAACTTATACAACAGTAAACAATTATGTTGTTTAACTGCCTGTGTAGCTTTATAAATTGTAACTATACGGATTCAACAGTTTCGCTAACTCTGTAAGATCTAGTAATGGCATTCAAAGTATGATTTGATTTAAAAATTCTTCGCTTATGCTCATACACTTAAATGAGTTACACATTGACGTATCTAAATTTGCAATGTTTTCATTTACTAAATCATCCAGTATTTTTGTCCACTTATAATTCTAAGCCATATTAAATTCCATTCATAATAGGTTTTATGTTCGTAGTAAATATTTCGACACCATAATATTTCAGTTCAGAATCCGTACAGTAATATTTTTTATTTTTTATTTTTTTTTTACAATTTGTTTAAAATAATCTTTATGAAATAGAGTGTAGTTATCACCTCTTAAATAACATGTTTTGCTATTCTTCAATCATTATCTACAAAATTTATTACATATTAAATAGTGTATTATTAAAAAGATTTGTCAAAACAATATAGAAAATGTAAACACATGTCGTTACATATATTATTTATTCTTCACTAATTTAAATGAGATAATTTTACCATAAATCTTTGATGGTACACGATGCCACGTTTACTTTGAAAATGCCCTCCTGAGGGTTTATATAATACATAGAATATTTATATAACATTTATAGTCAGTACTGTTCTAAAGACTCTCTTTTTCTTGTATTTTTTAATTTTTACATTATTTTTTAAACGTGCTTGCGCTTTATACACGAAATGTTTATTCTTTATTTATTTACGAATATTGTTACGGTAGTACTAGGGCCATCGCGCAGATTATTTGTTTCTTTTTTATTTTTATTATATTTTTAACATCTTCTCATTTACAGCAACCAATTAAGGGATATTTCTTAATAACATTTAAATCACCATACAGCAAACTTTGCAATACAGCATATATTTTATAAGCAGGATAATAATTTATAAAAATAAATAAATAATATTACCTGCCCAATTGAAAAATATTAAAACTTTTTATACAATTTAGTAGGTTAACAAAATAAATGAAAATTTTCCCTAGCTATCTTCCATATTTCGGAGTATTTTGTATTCTTCCTTACATTTTTTTAAATTTTAAGTTACCAATTTAATGTTACGATCTCAAACTGTTTCATTAAAATTATGTAATTACTCAGCACTAAATAAAAATAAAATTTTAAAATAATAATATACACTAAACGGTAAAATATATGGCTTAAAACCGTATACTATTCGTAGAGAATCTCTGGAAGTTTTTTCACAGATTACAGGGACTCGATATGTGCTCCTCTCGTCACACCGCAGGCATCGAGACGATGTTCATACCCTTCCCACACCCTGCGCAACATGTCGGTGGTGATGGATTCAATCGCAAATACGATTATCTGCCTTAGCTCTAGCAAGGTTTATGGTAGTGGCGGGACATACGCATTGTCTTTGACATAACCAGACAAAATAAATCACAGGTACTTAAGTCTGATTTTGTTTAAAATTTTGAAGAGAACGGCTACATTATCAAAGACATAAGACTTGGTCGCCCTCCTGTGACAGAGCAAGTTGTGGATCGTGTTCGAACAGGATTCAAGCGAAGCCCACAAATATCAACACGCCAAATGTCGTGAGCTGCAGATCCCAGGAACAACTTCACCTTGAGTGCTGTTTAGAGTGTGCTCGTGGAAGTTTGCGCCCGGTGTTGACCACGATATTTGGCAGACATCTTCGACTCATCGATCTTTTATTAGGAGGTTCAATATTCCCGTGTTCTTTGGATCCTCCTCCTCTTGGTTATCTGCGGACTCTCGTGTGTAATCTTTCTATTCCTGATTGGCAGCGGTGGCGATTTGATACATTTGAAGTACGTGCGCTCCTCTCCTTCTTGATTAATAGTGCTTAACCTGTTGAAGACAGCTGGCGGCGGCACTGTCATATTCTATCATTTTTAAATGTAAATGCATTCACTGTTTTGAAAATTCAATTTGATTCCGCAATCCAAATTTCGTCCGGCGATGAGTAGCGCTTCCGCGTTTGATGTTAGTAGATAGGTTATGCCGGTTCCAGCACATGGAGTCGGAGTGAGGCACAGTGAGGCACCACCCGCCGTGTTGTGACGTCAAGGCCCCGGCCGTCATGTTGGATGACCTTGACCTTTAAGCTTTACCTTGACCTTGAGTGACAAATTACCAAAATTTTCCAAAATTTCGAAATTTCAAAAAATTCCGAAAAATCCCGAAAAAAATATTACCTCCCTCTTGTTTCCGGATGCCATCTTGGTTTTTTCTCGGATTTTCCAAATTTTTTTGATTTCGCGTTCTATTATAACCCCACACATATTTAATAAATAAAATTATATTATATCATAACTTTTTAATAAAAAACTATTTAATAAAAAACGTTTACATACAAATTATTTAATTCAAAAAACTACCGACACATCTTACCCGGACGAGCTCCATCGTCACACTGACTCCCCCCCACCACTTTTCACATGTATTCATAAATTTATCTCCTTCCCTCTCCAACTTACTTTTCTTTATTTTAATTGGCTATAAGTCACGTGTTGAATTTCCCTCCCCCCTTCACCACTCTCAACCCAACTTGTGTGTAACCCGCCTAAAATAACACACAGACCCTTACCCTACCCTTCCTTTATTTTAATTGGCTTTTAGCCACGTGATGAATTTTCCCCCTTTCTTTCCCCTACTTTACCACAACTTTCTTATCCTTCGTCTAAAAAATTAATTTCCTTTATAATTATCACTACACAGCATGTCACCAATGTCTTCACATAGCAGTTAGACGACCGTGGGAAGTAATGACCATCGATTGAGACTACGTATTGATCATAATTTTCAAAATTATTCAATGTTTTTTTTTATATTGTTAAAATAATTTTAAAACTATATTTAAATGCCATTGATGAATACTACTTCAACATTACTTCTTTCTTAGCTATACCCGTTCGATTCCCAATAATATCAAGCAACCAATTAAAAACCTTTTTGATAAAAATTTTTATTATACCTACAAGGACTTTATTTCCTACACATACTGTTCTAATTTTATTTCCGAAATGAGTTGTGGTCATAGGTAAGTTACGTCGCATATAACCTCACACACACAAACATCTCTTTTTTCATACAATTTAATAAATGCCATACAGTGGTACGTGCTTTGTCCTATTCGCTTTACTACAAGGTGTGTCTTAAAACGGTACCGGTTTATTGTAACAGAACTCCAGCAATACATTCTATTTCTTAACTCAGTGATTTTCCAACTCTTCTCAAGGTTATCGAACCGAATTTTCTTTCATACTGTGATGAAATGTACGTCAAGTCCTTGCTGAGTTCATTTCAATATAATTATGTCTTCAGACTACCTCCTACCAAATTAGCTACACATATTTAAATTTACGATAAAATCAATCATTCATTTTGAAAATAACAAATTTTTCAGGACAGTTACATATGCAATACTCTTCGACTACTTTCAAACGGGATGTACACAACTACATCTAAGAAACTGACATATCATTTCATATTCATACTACTTATGCTAATCACACCACCCCTACATCCTCGCACCAACCAAAACCATCCCTAAATAAATGCCCCCTCCCCCAGGAACTCTACCAGAACTCTCCGACGTCTTGTCAGAGCCTGTCCGAACTGATCATTACACTCTTATACAGTACATATAGTTAGATATGACATCTTCCCTGCTTAGCGAACAGTTATATATACACGACATCTCGCAGCCATGCAAAGAGCATCATCAAATCTCATATCACTGGCCTGCTTCCATGCCAGAACAGCTATTTCAGTTTCATACATTACATTTTTATACTATCTTCACCTTTATAGGCCAAAATATATTTAAATCGTAATATTTATTCTTGTCAAACACCCAAGTTAAATAAAATCTATATCTCCCCCAGTCATTACATTTTATTTACATATAATATCTAATGAACTACTTATAAATCAAACATCGCATCCCTTGAAAAAATATTCAGTCTTCACTTTAAAACATTCAAAGTCATGTCCATATATTACCTGATTAAGCAACAAAAAACCCTAGTTTAGTGTTCTCATCAACTTCGTGTCGTCACAGTGCAAACTAAGACCTCGTAACAGAAGTATCATCCATGCTTCGTTGATCCAGTCACATATATATTCAGTTTTGAAAATGAAGTCCCATGCGCCGCCATAGTCATTTTCATTTCGCAGTGGTAGTTATCACAGGCGAAGATGTCGCCAACAGAGGTAAAGCTACCGCAGTGCTAGTCGAAGTTGTTCAACACGAGCTCACACCTCATCATAACTTATTCACTGATGTAGATAAAATTCTGTTTCACTGCTCCAGTCACACTAGTTACAGGAAATATCGAACACTTACTGTTCTATTTTTGTTTCCGAAGTGAGTTGTGTTCATAGGTAAGTTACGTCGCATATAACACGACACAAACATCTCTTATTCATACAATTTAATTAATATCATACAGTGGTACGTGCTTCGTCCTGTTCGTTTTCCTACAATGTATGACTTAATATGGTACCGGTTTATTGTAATAGAACTCCAGCCATACACACTATTTCTTAACTCAGTGATTTTCCGACTCTTCTCAAGGTTATGGAACCGAATTTTCTTACATAGTATGATGAAATGTACGTAAGTCCTTGCTGAGTTCATTTCAGTATATGTCTTCAGACTACCTCAGAAAGCCAAACATATCAGTACAATTACATTTTTGTTATAAATATCTGTACAACCGTAGATGCTTTAGCTTCTCAACGTTCAACATGTTCGTTGTAATCATCTCGTCATATTCTTAATTGACTGATAGACGCATTAATACACCTGAGCTCGCGCCCGCACTTCTAACACCCATAGTATAAAATAAAACACACTCTCCTTATTCATACATGTTTTTTCGTCTCATACCATCTACCCTACTATGTCATCATGTACTGTAATACATGTCACAGAATCAACAAGGGTATCTGGAAGTCATTGTCAAATATTCCGGGCTGTTCACATACGAAACAGAAGTTAATGATGGCTTCACCATTAACACATCATTCGTAGTAGGTTCAATTTTCTTCTAAGTTCATTCCATCATCGAATCTTGTTGCTTCCCAAGGAGAATATTGTGACCTGTACTTATATGCTATACGTGCATACAGTATACAGCTCTAACATCAATATGCTGTACGACACGGGTTCGTATTACATTTACTTATTATTTGTCTTCATACAACATATCCACACGCAAGTGTCTTGTAGCACTAGTTGCACTGGAGTCTAGAAGATTTGACATCGATTCTCACGAAGTTAAACCGTAACTACGTAACGGTTACAATTTCCTTAAATAACGACTTACAGCTACAGAGAAGAGACATTATTAAATACTAACCCGTATGCCGTTTCAAGTTGCTGCTTTGTCCAATCCAGATATCCTAGTTTTCTCACTACTACGTACTATGAATAATATACTTTAAAGTCATTCGACTTCACGCACACATACTGATTTTTTTTTTTTCATAAATACATACTTGCAGTACACAGACGAATATTTTCCATCTTCACTGGAGGTGATGTTACCTCTTCACTATTGAAATATCACCTCTCCCAGACTACTGCTATTCGTATACTTACTTCAGTTATTAATATAAGTTTTATCTTTTATCATACATCCAGTCCTGCATACATGTTTGTTACCTAATAGCACGTTATATTTTCAAGTGTATTCATATATACATTTCACATTTCTTTGCTAGCACAAAAAAATATCGTTTGATAAAAAAAGGACAGCAGCCATTTGTGGTTCGTGTCTTGTTTCTGTATTTTGTCTCGTCATGCAAACCAATATACTAAATTTTTTTCACCTTAAATTACGTCTACGTTTTACTTTATGAAAATACATCTCGCCTCTTACCGAAGGGCATATCTGTAGAAGGCTACGGTGCAGCCAGTAGCTTGTAACATTCTTCGTAAGGCAAGGTTCCATTAGTTAGAGTTATTATCATTCAAAATGGAAGATCTCATCCAGTATAGACGATCGTTTTTCACCATCAACAGACATCATATACGATGCGAAACGTGTATGTAAAATACATTATATTAATAAGCGAGATTAAAAATGATTACGTGTAAAGCTGCAGGTCTTTTTTATTCACTTTTGTACATAGTATGTAAATTTGGAACCCATTTCATTATTTCATATCTTTAAGAGTTTCTTCCATATGTATTACATTTCTAATACGTCTTTATTTTCTTTCAAGTTCCTGTCTCACAGTCAGACTAAAACCTAACCATTCTTCCAGCGCTAAAGACTTCGATGATGGTCGCTAACTAAATTCTCTCTCTCTCACCCTAACCATTCTTAACGATTCCATACGTAAAAATTTATATAAACCTACTTACGTTTACCAACATTATATAACTAATATACAGAACAGATATTTCTACTTTGCTCGTCTTAACTATACACGAACCCCCCATTCTACCCTACATATCGTAGTCAGACAAAAATATAACTTTCATGAAACTAATTACAGTACAACAAAAACGTAAGACGAGTCTTCAGTATTTTTTCTATTTAAACATAACCATGGTTAATTTTTACCTTGCCCATTAATATCAGAGTCCATCATATTTTAAACCACAATGAATTACAAAAGTGCTTCAAAAATACGTTCTGTATTGTAATTTAGTATGCCAAGGAAAAATATTGCAAAAAAAAAAGTAATATTTTTAAAAGACACTAACACATATATTTAATTATTTTTAAAAAACATCGTAGTTTAAAAAAATAATTCAGATCGAGCAAATTAAAATTCATTTACTTCATTCGCGATGATGCTGCTGGAAGCGTGTGTGCTAGAGAGACAGAGAGAGACTGATCACACTACACCTCCGGCCGGTAGAGGTGTCAGGTGTGGTTAGGAAGGGTGGGCGGGAGGGACGTTGTGTCGAGGCACTCGCAGAGCTCTGGTCAGTTAGCTAAAAATCAGTAGTGGAGAATATTAAATCTTATAACTTTGTGACTTTACAAGTCTATATTTTGCAAACGGCTGATTGGATTTTAAAAACACATACTCTGTTGAATTTATTTTTAAATTCTACACCAGTAGCGTGTATTTTTTTCTGATGCGTCCACGGATGTTTGAACCAATATCCTTCCATCCGTATTTTCAGGTCTGCTCGTACCTCGGAGAAAAGTTTCATGCAGAGTAATGTTTCCAAAAATTATCTATGTCAAGCTCATGCTGTTAAGTGTTCTTCTGGAGCAGTCGGTTTGTAGGAGTAACTCTGTAGGAGTCAGTTTGTAGGAATCAGTTTGTAGAAGTCAGTCTGTAGGAGTCAGTTTGTAGGAGTCAGTCTGTAGGAAGTCAGTCTGTAGGGAGTCAGTCTGTAGGAAGTCAGTCTGTAGGAGTCAGTCTGTAGGAGTCAGTCTGTAGGAAGTCAGTCTGTAGGAGTCAGTCTGTAGGAAGTCAGTCTGTAGGAGTCAGTCTGTAGGAAGTCAGTCTGTAGGAGTCAGTTTGTAGGAATCAGTTTGTAGAAG
>PNEQ01127391.1:0-104474 GCA_003012365.1 Medauroidea extradentata | reverse complement strand
TACTTAATTACAAGGATAACCATTGTAGTTTTACAGGAATTTCTTTGGCATCGGGATTTCCAAGGATTTTCTTTGAAAAAGTACAACTTTTTTTTTTACAGTGAGCAGAACTGTTTAGTTTCAAGTAAACGTTTCGAATTTTAATTTGTCGATACTTTATTTTAATTCGAAACTGTATAGACACCATTCATTTTACCTTAAATATTTTGTTAGATATCGTTGATGGAAAATACTTTTTATCTTCCCACGGCCATATTGTCAAATAGCAGCATAGAAAAAGAAGGTTTCACAGGAAGCAACTATTAATAGTATCGTACTGCCATGAATGTCAAACAACAATGATCATTTTCTTGCTCCGATGACACCTGATGTAGACTACAACTCCCCCGTCCCTAACAACACTGTCACAACACTCATCATACTTGGTGGAAAGAGACATTTCGGAATTGCTATGTTCGTTAATACATTTAACTTTTAATCAAATTTGATCAAAATATTTCTTAATGACATCTATTTGTATAGATGTAACATTTAATTACGTTGATATTTCATTGTATCTTTTATGTTATACGTTTCATAAGTTGTCTGTCAGGAAAAGGAAGTTTCGGCTGTATTCATTTGTTTAATGGACGACTTGAAGTATACGGCCCTTGACGTCACCGTCACCGCAGGGGAAAAGTACTGTGGGAAACAAAGCTTGTTTACAAACATGCTGATGTGTTAGTTGGTAGTTGCAGAAAGCAAAAATGTTGCGCATTCATAGATTTGCACGTAAGGGTAAAAAATATTAGTTTCAATTTAATGGTTAAGATACGCAAATACATAAGATTAATGATAACCGGAAAAAACGGCAAATTCCAAACCAATAATCATACATCTCATCCGAGACATGTGAAGCCAAACAGCTAAATGAAGGTTATGTTCGGCTGTGGTATCCATGGAGATATGATTTGTTTCCCACACCTGACTGAAGCTCCGCCTCTTTTCAAGTCGTCCATTTCCCTAATCCAGTTATGAAGGTCAGTTCAAAAACTGTACTGTACTTTGTCCATACAGTTACAAAGAGAATCGAATAGAAGAACTGTTAGCGTGTCGCGTATACACTGAGCCGACGTTTCGAGCAATACTATAGGAAATGTTTACAGCTACTATCTTCGCGTAGACATATCGTCCATGGCTGAAAATTAAATTTGCCTCTCACCACTACAAAAGTGTTCAGTGAAGCAAACTAATACACAAAATGTTATGAAAATCAAATCCTATGAACTATAACACATTTGCTGTAATTAAAACTAAATGTCAATTCTATGTCAAAAGTCTCTCCTCAAAAAATACTCAGCAACATATCATTTTCGAGACAGAAAAATGTGTCAAAATCTGTGTCACTGAGACAAAATTAATGTACGTGCCGAAAAATCACTTATATAATAGTTAGAGATGTTATCCCTCTGTTATAAATGAGTTACCAGTTGAAAATAAATATTTATTAACTAGGTAACTAAACTGTTGTTGCCACTATACATAAAATTCGACTGTGAAAAATAATTTATATACGCAAACACATTATTTAATAAAAATTATACTTATATTTTCATTTTCAAGTACTATAGAATTTGGCTATAGACAATAATATTTGAAGTTTAAAGTTATTTACTTTATAGTATGTAATTAAATTTTTTCGTTCACTTCTTAGCTATTGTAACATACATATACGTATATTTACAGATATTACTAAAAATATTTATATTATCTTGGAAATTCATGCAATGTAAACATTGTAATTATTATTGTTCTATGGTATACATTCTATGTGACTAGTTTTTGCGTAAATATTTACGTTTTATTGTCTAGGGTATTGCAGGACATTATTTTGTTAATCTTAATATTTTATTGTAAAGGCTCTTACTAGGTGGCATTATTTTATTTAAAACAAATCATTTTCAGACCAAAATAGTAATCGATTTGCTAGTAGGAAGAATTTATGTAATGTTTTTCTACGTTTGGAACCAATAAGAAATAAGAATAGAACGTTTCAGGGGAAGAAAATGGAACAACATTTTTTGATGGTAGAGGTCCGGCTGAGAAGATTCTTGAGGAAAGAAATGTCTCAGTTTGCTTTCGTCGAGGAATTCCTGGGGAAGAACTTCACACGACCGGGCACTATTAATGTTCCTGTTTTGAAGGTAGCGTAGATTTCCAGCTCAGAAGAATAGAAGAGGAATTCATGCCAATTCGTACCGTCTTCCCAGAAGCTTTGTCACGCATGTCTTAGTCTGGCGTAACTATTGCCGAGTAACAAGAGGAAGAGTTTGGTTACGTGGTGGTACCATGTTTCCCCTGGTACTAATTCTTTCCAAATTTCAAGCTCAGGAGAGTTCGAAATACTGTCCTAACATCACAGATTTCGCCTGGTAAGCTGTGTCAGCCCTTTTCAAACGATAAGGAATATTTCAAGTTCATGACTTTTCTGCAGTTTTAGAACAGCCCACGAAGAAACCTAGATTACGAAGTCACCGGCGAATACTAAATGTTATGCATAATTGCTACAATAAACTGCAGGAATACGATGATTCGAAAACTAAATAATTAAAGAATGGAAAACAGCATTCTAAACTCATGGAACTCAGTGTCATTCTGATAAATACTGACAGAGAAATAATTTGTTTTGTTTTGAGTCACAGTATAACACACACAATTCTCATTCTTCTGAAATATTCAATGGTCTAGTAAGAGTCTTAAATAATCGTATATTAATATGTTCAATTTTCCTTTTTCATTACTAAGCCATTTGCAGCAGGACGCTTGTTGGTATGACGTCGATCCAACTTTAATTAGTTTCACGCACTATACACCTCTTTTTTGACATTTCATCGATTGTAAACATCAAGTTTTATTTGGATTTTAAATTATTTTGGGAAGAGACTTGTTTAATTTTGTATATTAAGTCTTATCCAGATCCAGTAGTCATGATTTTTCTAGAGGACTTAAGCCTACCGTGCAGATGCATTTGAGCTTAGCCGAGGAATTATTAAGAACCCTGAGAGGATATTTAAGTGTTTTATTGTAGAGGGGAATAATAATTTTGTGTTTTTGACTTAAATTTTTCGTCGTGGAGACAGTTATTTAAAGTTTACATTCGGCACCTAATATCTTGCATTTAATGGCCTAATAATTTTTTTTTACGTTTATTTTAGCATCCAATTGATCTGAGATTCATATGAAGCTACATTATTTTTAGTTTAACTAATTTTGATTTGAATTACACGAAAAAGGATGTGTTAGTTCTAATTAAATCAGCCTACAGAGATATTATATTAATTTATGTCGGCACTATTCGATTCAACATTTTAAAATTTTCTTCACTAATTTTAATTATTTCCAGAGGACTGCTTTTTTTCCAAGGTTAAATGTTGTTTTTCCAGTTTCTTCCAGAGAAAGGTAAACAACAACACCTTCACCCTAAAACTGATATAATAAATTTCAAGCTAATATTCTGTCTCCACAAACACACTACAAATTATATTTAATTTTATTATAAATCTCATATTACATACACCTTAAATTCTATATACCTATACAGTACCAGGCATGTTTAAGTATAATTCATGTATGGCTACATCCACCAGAACAACATTTAGAAAATCATCGGATTAAAGAAAAAAACGTGTTTTAAATTTCTTAAATTATTACTTTTAAATTCGAGATGCATATTCTAATTTTTAAATATTTATATGTATAAGAGATAAAACATTATTGTCATCCCAATAATGTAATATAAGATATTCTGTTTCGGTCAGTGCTAAGATTCGAAAATTAAGTGCATTTAAAATTGATAGCACCCCATAACTACATATTTATGTTACGATTCATACAAAACATATTTACCGAAACCAGATTTGGAAAATATGCTGATGTGGATAAGGAACTCTGCTCAAAACTGGTACGATATTGCCTAAATATCATTGTCGATAAAGTAATACGTTAGCAACCAAAGTAACGTTTTTTTAGCCACGAGAATATGCACTTAAAAAAGCTTTGTGGCCATCACATATTTTTCTGTCCAAAATTTTTGTGGCGACCACAATGTTTTCTACCAAAAATAAAGTTTTGCAGTGACTACAAGCAAATGTAACCGCTACAAAAAAAATTGGTGGGAACCATACTTCAAAACACGTGGCAACACAGCTTGTAATTACAGTAGTATGAGTAACTGACTCACCCTTGACCAGTCGTCGCCAATGGTAGTAGCCTCGGTTGTCACTCGTACTGCTGGGCTTGTCCTGAAATAATACCATCATTAATGCCTTCCAAGCATCAGCTATGTGAAGTCCTTACACAAGTATCCCAATAAAGTAATTAAAATTTACCTCGAGTACACAAGTAAACATTGGATTCCACTTTACTTTATCGCCGTGCAGGAAAGCATGTTTTGTTTAGCTTTGTACGCAGATACCGGCAAAGAAAATAATATTGTATCATAGTTACGGTAACGAATAACAAAGTAACACATCCTCTGAAAGCGTCTACCGAACAATTAAGTATGACTAGATAGGAAACCCTACAATAAATATGAAACAGATTGCGAGGAATAGAAATACCACAAGAAAACCTGCCGCAATAACGGAACAATTTTGTAGAATGACATCTCTGCAAAATTTTTTTCTGTAGTATCCACAAAATTGTTTTGTGGTAGCCACAATATAATAGTGGTGATAACAAAATATTTTTGCGGGGACCAGAATATAAATTTTGCAGGGTGAATATTAGCAACAGCAACCATAACATATTTTTATTTTCCGTTTGACCACCGGTAAGTTCCACCACGTGTCCTATTAACCAGAATTTCCAACGTCGCCTACGCTGGGAATCGATCACGATGCATCTACATGGCATGCAAGCATTTTGGCCACTGAATCAATCGCTGTTACCAACTGGTGATATTTTGCTGTTTCAGTGGGCGCGGTTCACCTTAGTTTTTACGAGAAAATTTTTTTCTTATTTTAGACATTGATATTGTGATTTAATATTCTTCTTAGAAAATTTGTCTATCTCTCATAGTTTTTTGCGTAACGAGTCGTCAACGTCAAAATTTGGACTTTACGGATTTAAGTACGCAATTAAAACCAACTGACATACCAAACTGAAAAAATTCACACTATATAACAATGTTGTTGGCTATGATTTGACATATATAAAAAGAAAATAATATATCTTTTTGTATTTCTAAAAAAATTTGATATTTTTGAATGTTCGATGCAAAATCCAATTTTTTTTATTAAATAGAAAAGTATTTTATTTTTTATATTTATATATGTCAAACATAGCCTACAACATTGTTATACACTGTGAATTTTGTCGGTTTGATACGTCAGAAGGTTTTAGAGGCGTACTTAAAACCGTAAAGTCCCAATTTTGGTGTTTACGATTCATTGTGCAAAAACTATGAGAGGTACAAAAGTTTCCTAAGAGGAAGATTTAATCACAAGTTATGTTTAAAATAAGAAATTAATATCTGGTACAAACATAAAAATAAATAAAGACGTCGAAAACTGAGGTTAACCGCGCCTTAAAGCCATGACTCCAGCGAGATAGCAAGTACCTGTGGTTGGAAGGACTCCTGACTATAAACTCGTTATTTGCTTAGACCATCATATAGATTAGCTGAGGATTCCAGGCACCGGCATGAGAGGACTACCAATCGACTGGGTTTGAAAAAAGTTATTTTTTTTTAATCCGATCCACAGAATTTTTGATAATTATAGGCAAGTAGCAGCCGTGCGAATTTTAAGAGAAATTTTGAAAGTTTCAAAACACCGTGGGCGCAAAACACAAAAAGTGTGATATAATATGTGTCAAAACTCAAGCAGTATATTAATATTCAAAATTAATTAATTCATAACAGTTTGTTACTATTTTATGAAATTAATTTCTAGAGCCTTTGTATTTAACCGCAATACAAATCATTAAAATGCTTTCACCCAGAACTACAAAGTTTTATCAGAGCGCTATCACGGAATTTGACATATCATGTATTCAAACCAGTTAATGAAATAAATTTGATGTATTATTCACTACAAATAACTATCGTGTAGCAACAAAATTCAATGCACAACTACAACGAATGACATACAATAAGAAATCAGTACTACATCCAAATGTACACAGCCAGCCTATCAGACTTCCTGACACACAGAGAAGCACAGAAATCGATTATTCTGGCGCTCAGTCTAGTCTGCTCTATGTGAAATACAGGAGTTACATTTACAGCGAGATGTGATAACATTTTTTATAGTAAGATTTGGGAACTTTCTCCAACGAGTAACTTGAACATTAAAAGTCTACAGCTTTAAGGTAGCCGTCTGAGTAAACATATATTGAGTGTTCGAGGTACAGAAGTGTAGAAGCGGTAAGGACGATACAGTATGTGTATCTCGCCTCTACATAGCCTCTAGACTCAAGTAACTGTATAGTCATGCTGTCTTCTCGCCAACAACCCACCTATGTCATACATTCAGTGCTGATCTTATCACTTTATAACGAATATTTACCCCATGAACTCCTGTTTCTGCCGTATTTACGATAACTATTTTTGCTGACCCAAAAAGAGCAGGTATCAAAAATCGGTTTAGCAGTTTTATCTAAAATGTGTGTCACCACGTTGGCTAGTTTTTCCATTGCATTATTTAAGTACTGTAGTTTTAGCTGATTATGTAAATAACTTATTTTTTATTACTTAAGTTATCAATCAAACCGTATAATTTGTTATATTGAATAAATTAGCATTAAAGGCAAAAATTATTTAAAGAAACTGCTAATCAGATTTATGTACACACCTTTTTAGCTTTAAAAAATAATTATCGTAAAACTGTAGAAATAGGGAAGAATGGACTTAAAGATAAAATATATTCTACATGCCCGTGCCTTTTAAAACATTCTGCCCCAGAATTTACGTACCTAAAGGACAACAAAAAACTTTTTTTTCGGATCGTGAAAACAAACTTCAAGAGATAAATAGAGGAACTAGATGTGTATACACATGTCTAACGTCTTTGCAGTTCTTGATATAAACTTGTGACCACCTAAACTCTGCAATTTGCTCGGTGGTATTGGCAGACAGCCGCATTAACAAAGCTCAGGCAAAAGCGAGAAAAGTACAGATCATGAAACTTCCCAGCTTGTAAACACAGTTTGGTTGCTTACCTTGACGTTGGGTAGCCATAGCTGAGTCCCAGGACGACCAGCAGTACCAACATCTCCCCCAAGATGTTCATGATCAAATCAATATCCAATATTATCTTCGAACACTTATAGAGTACTCAGACAATATCCTATACGAATTGATACTAATATCTCTGAACGCTTCTCAAACACTCCAATTATATCTCCAGTAAATCGCAGTTAACACCTTCTAGCTTCGGAACAGTTGAACCAATATCCTTAGAAACCAAAGTGACTATAACGAATTGTTTTATCCGCATTGTAATACATGGTCGTCATTGTTGGAATTGCCATTGCGTTATATTTTCTGTTGTTTATATATATATATATATATATATATATATATATATATATATATATATATATATATATATATATATACATACTTTCTGATCATTATTAGTACTTGAAAAAAAGTTTGCATGTTACAGAAATTACGTCACACAAGTAAAATACTACGAAACTGATAAATTTCATCCCTATCCTTAAGCATATTTTGTATACCTTATAGTAACTGTGAACGGAACATCTACATATATTTAATACGTCGCCAGAAGATATGTGTGTTTACTTGTACGATATGTAAAGACAGGCAGATGTAACATCATAACTATACTTTCAGCAATCAGTGTTGATACTGAACCAAACCAAGACTATCTTATTAGTTTAGGTGCATACGTTACAGCCATTATAAGCATACTATATATGCAAAAACTATGTAATTTCTGTGTTGGAGATATGTTTGTATGTTGCACATTATAAGCAGTCCTGTTAAGCTAATGTTTTTGGGTTAGATGTTATATAATAGATAGGAGGTATGAAACTTACACGTTGGCTGCCATGCTGGGTTGCATTTGCAGATGTGTTTATGTCCTTTATATGCTTCTTGGTTGATGGCCGTGTTTTTTGTGTTAACCGTTTTAAATAAATCTCTGTGTGAGTAGTCGCCGATACTTCTTTTATGGTAATTCGAAACAGACCCCTTAGGGCTTCGCAATGTTCTGCACATTTATTGGTCCTGCTATTTAAAAACGAACCGCCTAACCGTTAAAAATCCCTTAAGAAAGATCTGAGAATGATAAATCGTGATTTTTTTTAAAGTGAAACTAATCATACTATTACAGCCTTTTCATTAGTTGGCTGTTGAATTATTTCACATGTTTGATTACCGTACACTGAAAGTCTGCAACTGAAGTAACAGTAAAATCCAAACTCGGAGAAAAGCAAATATATATATATATGTGTGTGTATATATATATATATATATATATATATATATATATATATATATAGTATTATAAATAGTTCATTTGTTTTTAAGTAGGACTACTTGTTCGCATTTTCATGCCCTTCAGCGTACTTCGCTCGTGCTTGACGTGCGCTGACATACACGCATCTATCAGCGACCGTTGGCGCATTGCAGCGGTGCCAAAGTAATGGCATTAACACGCCAGATATAGGAACACGCCCAACTCAGCAAGCCGACCGACGGCGACAACTAGAGGGCTACCTTAATATCGCCACGTGGGTAATACTACAGGGCAAAAGAAAGTAAAAGGAGTCACCACAAAACCATGCTCAGGCAACACACACACCTGTAGCACCCATCGAGGAGCCCGGGCAGTGGTCGTTTCTGTGGGCATTGAGCAGTTGCTGTACACAACGTGTTCAGTTGCCGAGACACCAAGGTACGGAAACAGACTGTGTGACGTTGGGAAAATATGGGATGAGTGCAGCCACATTTCGGAAGGTTCAACGGCCCTAATAACACCAACTTTGTCGCGAGACACGGGAAATAGCGTAGTTAGGAAATCACCTGAAAGTATCTAGGCGAGGTACGCCCGAGTCGCCACCGCGACTCAGGGTGACAACTGCATGGAGTGATAACCGGTGCCGAGCGCGCCAAGTGTTTGTGTGTAAATTCAAAATAACCCAATATATTATAATCTCGTGTAGTGCAACTAACAAAGTGTTATGTGAATTAAGGCCAGCCTGAACTTTGAGAGACAGGTTAACAAGACAACCGGGGCAGAAGGCCATTTAAATAAATTTCCCTACAGAAATCAGCTTTTTATGTAAATCAATCAGTGCTTCTTTTTTTAATGACAATGTTATAGCATCAGTAGTTATTGTGTCAACTTAATAGCGTTTCGTGTATTTGCTATTTAACTCCCATGCGTGGAAGCGGAGAACGGTAATTTTTACGCCCTTTCTCGCCTTGTGCGAGGGAGGACGCCATGTTGAAGTCAGTCTTGTTCCGGGCGTGAGAGATGACGGCCACGCGACGCCGCGACTCCTGGGACTTCGAGTCGTACTGCATCCATTGTGTAAGGACAATAGTAACTTGGTTAAATCTACCTATTTAGTACGGAACTTTACGTAATCCAACCAAGTGACGTACCCAGGAGCAGTGCCGCCCCAACCTCGCAGACTCACAGTTCGCCCGAGGATTTATGTTCGCGCAGCACCGCGGTTCACGGTATTCGCGACCCCCAGGCGTCGAAAGGGGGATCCGCTTCACGTACGCGAGTCCATGTCGTTTTACGTTTTCGGGAACAATAAACGTAGTCCAGACGTACGTTTTGTGTTATTTCGAGCGTTGCCCCGTCTGGGTATTTCGGGGAGCTAGACCCTTCCTGTTAAAACCTGAACCTCGTGGGTTCAACACCCACCTCAACCAAGGACGTGGAGGACTCAAAGGGACGCAGCCACACGGGTGGTAGCCCCACGCCCCAGCGGCAGCCGGCAGCCCATGTAAAGTTGGGCTGGAGAGCCCGACACTCGCTTAGTGCCCTGGTAATGGCACTGAGGCACCTACTTTTCCCTTTGGCCTCGCCGCCGACACGTCACACTTTCATCACACATATATTCTTTAAAAAAAAGTTGAGTTATATTATATTATTTTGGAAAATATAGTTTGTTTTGACCAGAAAGTAAGTCACAATAATGAAGTGTTGTTAATTCCTCTTACCCATGATTAGTGCTTTGTTAATTTTATTAATTAACTTCTTGAGACTATATAAGTGGGCTAAGAAAATTAAGAATTAAGTTTTATTGGATTTATACAACTTCTCAACACATGTCGTCAAATGTACGAAAAGAGCGTCATGTGAGAAATTTAAAAAAACGTAGGTTGTTTGATTTATTACTAAACACCTCTAATTAGACAAAGAACAATAACCTTTTCTTCTTTTAAAAATTTTCTAAACAAAATTTATTTTTGCGTCTACTTTGAAGTAGCATCATTGCTGGATCCACATCAATGAAAGTGTTACAGCTAGTTTATCAACGACTACAGTATTTTTACATAATAAGAAACGTAAATTATGTAACTATGCATGTTTTCAAAAGTCAAGATAATTATTGAGTTTATATGTGTAAAACTGAACACAATTAGTGTGTAATTATGATTTATGAGCGAAAGATTTTTATCAATAGTACCATCTTTGATTTGAAACGGGTTTTGCAACAGTAATTATGTCTCGTTTATAAGAGGAATCAGGCATTCATGTTTAAAAAATAATTATTTTAAGGGAGATAAATTGACGAGTGTTCCACGTCATCACGAGCTGTTGGAATATTACTTGAGTTGCTAGAGGAAAACAGTTGCCAGGTAAATTTACATATGAAGCAATTAAGGGGCGTGGCTTACCCAAACTAACAATAAGCGAGTAATAAGTGACAAGCAAGTGCTGGTACGCAGGTGTGTTCGTAATTGTCATCGATTGTCCTTAAAGCTACGAACGTCAGTGAAGCGCGCGAGGGAGATAATAATAGGCGTGTGCGGGAAGGACGAGGAAATTTAATTGGATTATTATTGTTGTGAAAATTCGCTCAGAAGTAGGACGTCAGTTATATGCGGGCCACTGCCAGCGCTAGGAACTGAATAAGAAGAGGCTTGTAACACGTAATGTATATTACGCACGATTTTACTGAACTCGTATTCTTACGTTCAACAAAGATATTTGCATATATTTGCTAAATCAATTTAGCAACAAGACGAATTCTAAATCGAATTATTTTTTAAATTCCATTGGCTTTTTCTTTGAATGTCGATAGGAAATTACACAATATAAGTATTTTTTCAACTACATAAAGTTAATTAAACTTACCGATGCGTAAAAGTTACAATTATTTAAAATTATCAAGTACCAAAACTTTTCACAATTCGATTATATGACCCAAGAACAATTTTTTTTTATTCTAAGAATTTTACAAATTATTAAAAAAATTTAAGTAACGCAATTTCACAGTCAAAATTTTCTTCATATTTGTTTTCACATAGTGTACTATAACGCCTTTTACTTGATTTATGTATTTGTTTTATTTAACTTTATGTGTCTTGTGTGTATTACAGTAAAACACATTACTATGAATAATCCGAGGCAAAACTGAATCCACATATTTTACTATTTTAAAGCATAAAATAAATATAAACCCTAAAACATAAAAACGATCCAAAATACCTAATGTAATGAAGGTTGGTCAGAATGTTTATATGCGCTTATAATAATACATTTAGGTAATTATTAAGTTTTCATCACGTTGTGAACAGTAAATGTTTTTAAAGGATTTTTAAAATTAAATATTTATTTAAATAAATAGAAAGTTAATCACATATTTAAAGAGCATATAAGGGGCATTTCAGAAAAAACTATTTCTTCAAACAATTAGTAGAACAATATGCTTTATATTTAACAAGGTGATTTTTGTGCTACTATGTATCTGGTTTATTACACTGATCTGTTGGATCTTGGCTCCTGGGTATTAAACATAATAAATAAGTCGTAAGTAACATCTTGTCAACAGCAAATTCATTGGAGATGGAACTTACGCTGACAAAAATAAGGAGAGTACCGTTCATGAACAATAAGAAGTCAATCTAACAGTCACCAGGATTAACCTCGGAATACCACAGAACACCTTCATTAGGATGGCCTGACTGTCATTCGACCGTATTGCTCCTGAATGTGCGACTAGTTTGTTAACTCTCTTAGTTCATGACGTATAAACTATCGCAGCAAGAATGTTCACACAAAGTACAATTATTCGGTTTCCCATTGTCTGTCATAATTTAGGTTACAATATCAAGTAATTTACCAAATTTCTTAAAATTTAGGGATTCATTGCTTGAAATTTACTGAGGGCGAGAAGTGTAATAAATACCACTGTACATCCGTAATGTTGTTTGCTGGTATTTATTTTACATAAGCTTTGTTTCCCTTCATTAGATCTTAAATTGTAACTAAAATTGTAATCGCTCTTACATTCAAAACGTTTACCTTTAACTAGACTCCTCAGTCACTTGTCTAGATTTGTTTTATCAGTAAAGATTAGTTAGGCATTGAACAAACACATGCAAGCAATAAGTTCGGTACACTTTTTAGTAACAAGAGTACTTCATTTGGACAATTTAGTAAACGTATGGAGTAAAAATGTTGCTCTTACTGGGCTAAGAGTATCACATTATGTAAACGGGTTAAGATACGAGAAAAGTAAAACAATGACACAGATAGCTCATAATACATTTCGTTTCTGACTTCGACTCATGCAGCGCTGACATTTGACATTCGGAACTACAAACCCAAATCCCTAATACATAAATACCCAAACTATGTGTTCCGAACTGATCTAATGAAACATTTCATGTTGTATACAGGTACGGTGTTTTTCATGAATAAGGTTATCTTGTATAATAAATAATTACTGAGATACGTGTAGCTAGAAATCTAAGTATTATTGTAGTCAGAAACAGATACCTGTAATTTCGCATACAGAACTATAGAATTATTAAAGTAGGTCATTAAACTCACATTTCTCAAAATATCCCGACAAACTTAAACTTAATGTGCTGTCTTGAAGATGATGTTTCATTCTGATATGAAAATAAATAGCCTGTGAAAGAAAGACCGTCAGTAGGACTGTGGTGTTAGCTAAGCATCTGTAACATATGACACTGTTTGTCAGCAGCAGTTTGTTTTGTATACTTCCGTTGCCTTATAGAATGTCAGGGAAGCTGTCGTCTCTGCAGAGACCTGTACCCGGAATGTCAGAGAGTCCAGCTGTCTTCAGTGGACCTCCACTAGCAATATCTCACCAGCTGAGAGGTAAGATAAGTCGTATGAATTCATGCTGTTTTACACCATGGCATAGCTGTCGCAAATATTACAACGTAATTACAAATTTGTATAGAAGTTGACAATTTTTCTCATATCCGGGCTTAGAATCGTTTACGTTATACTGTATTATAATACCGCTCTTAGCAGTTTTGACGTAACTGATTCTCATTTTCACTATATTAATTGTTTGGAGTGATCCTCTACACCGACTCTACGTCGTATTGTTAATCAGTTACAGTGCATAAAGTTCACCTACAAACCTTTTAATCCCGATGTAATACTAAATTCTTTATCCTAATGTTAAATATACTGTAATTAATTTAATGTATGAAAATATATAATACTTAACAAAACGTTTTTAAAAATAAAACGTTTACAGTCATTTTATATTACAAAAGTAAAAAAGCTAATCTCTCTAAACGTAGACGAACTCTGTAGTCTTCGCGAATTACACTTCTGTGTTGAAGATAACTTATGCCGCCAAATTTTAAACCATATATTCTTAATAGAAGAGTTGATGAGCATCTTCAAGATGAAAGGTCCATGTTGGCGAGTAACAGCTTCTGTTAGAATCGAAAACATAGTTTTCAATATTAGTATGATGCCTATAGAATATTTTCGACCTCTATTACTAAACACGCAATGTAAAATCATGAGTATCATTAGATCTCAAATACTTTCTTCTCATTGTCAACATCTCAGAAAGTACGTAATTTACCAATGAAAAGGTTTTGTGTTCGAAGAGTTCCATCTCTTCATCATTATATTTTAAACTAGCTGGCCGACTGCGGCTTTGCCCGCGTGCAATTATGTGATGAAGGTATTTAGCAGCTATCGAACTCAATAACAGTGAACTATTAATAGTCTTAGCTCAGTGTAAAGAGCGCGCGCAATATGCTCGTATGATGTCATAATAATTCCCATCGCAAATTCTTGCACGGGATACGAACCCGTAACCCCACCCCATCCAAACCACAAAATTTATACAATAACTGAGTGAATGCTTAAAGACAGGCCGTAAATCCTTTATTTCGTATGTACAGGCTACAGTCCAAAGAGGTTTTATTAATGAGTAGGTTGGCAAAAAGAAACAACTGTTGAATTATTTCTCCGTGATCATTCTATTTTTTCGGGAGACTGTAACATTTTACTGCTTTTCACATACTTAAGTTTCGAATTTCATAAATTCCTGCATTCGATTTGTAGATATTTACATAAGCTTCATTCTTATCAAAAAATCATCTCGATATCTCAACGGGTATAAGCAGTACAAATGATTATTTGAAAACACATTTTATTTTTTCAAAACCTTTCAAGGACAAATTTCGAAAAATCCTGAAATTATTTTTTTCATATTTACGTAAGATTTATTTTAAAACAAAACCCACTTCAATATTTCCACTGGTTTAGGAGATAAGTGGGATTAATTAAACACACGTTTTATTTTTTGAAGAGCTTTCAAGGGTGAATTTCGAAAAATTCTAAAAATTCGGTTTTAGATATTTACTTAAGCAACATTTTAAAGAAAAAATCACCTCACTATCTGAAATGGTTTGGGAGAAAACACCGATTAATGAAAAACACATGTTACGGCTTTTCACCCCCTTATTTTTGGAATTTTGCAAAATCGAAAAGTTCTCAAATATGCATTTCCTTGGGCAATATTATGAAGTTAAAATTATATGATTGCTTTCCCGGTTAATGAGATATCAGGGATTCTTTGAAATCACATTACACCCTTTTTCACCCCCTTAATTATTGAATTTCGAAAAATCCTTTCTTAGCGGGTGCCTACTAGCCAATGGGAAGCTTCCCTCAAAATTTCAGGTTCTAGGCACAGCGGTTTGAGCTGTGCGTTTATGAGTGAGTGAGTGTGTCAGAACACTTAATTTTATATATTATGATTACAAAATTACGTAATGTGCCAAATAAAATGATTTATTTTTGCTTATTACTGTATTCATAAAGTATAACTATACCAGTGGTTCATGAACGTATGTTACAAACTCTTTGAGATGATTACTTTCAAATTATGAGGTTTAATTTGGAAGTGCATGTTTTTGGTTCAAGTGCGTTTTAATATCAAAATTTGATATTCTTACGAAACAGAATTTTTTTTGTAGACGATACTTCTGGTTACACTTTTCTCTTACTAAACAGTTTTAGCTCGCACGGTTTTCTGATATCTGTGCGTTAATATCAAAAGGAGTATGTTACGCTGCCATGAAAATAATGAAAACCGGTTGACTTACTTATTCGAAATAATTCACAGTGGAAAGCGTGGCATTAACAACGTAACCTAACATTATATAAACCAACAGTCTAAGACATTTGTATTTTAATAAATTGCGAAATTTGCAACTTTATTCTTCTACCTTTTTAAAAATTTAAAGTCCATGTTGTGGGTTGAAACATGTTAGAATACGCCTCGTTGCATTTTATTTCTCTGTGAATAATTTAACTTAAGTAAGTAAGATGGTTTTCACTATTTGCATGGCAGCGTAGCATGAAAATTTAAAATTTGAAGCACCGTTATCAGAAAATTTTGCGAGTTAAAATTACTTCATGAAAGGAAACGGTACTCACAAGTGCTGTCTACAAAACTAACACTATTTCATTAAAAGAGATACTATATTATACTATTTGAACACCGTTAAGGAAGAAATTGGATATTTATACTTAAAATTAAAAATTAAAATAAGTTAAAGTAACCAAGAGTGAACACAAATTAACTATGAATTATCGGGTGTGGTTTAATAAATGTCAGGATTTGTAGTCTGAGAAAAAGATGGCTTCGAATATCTTTCACCTTTAGTTGATAATGAGGTTAATCAGGAACTTTTTGCTATACAATTTTTTACAATTGCACTTTTTGGATGTTATATGTCACAGTTTGCCGCAGGTGACCACAATTAACAAAATGGTTGCCTTGTCACAAAATGGTCAAGTAAAATGTTTTAGAAGAATGGCCTTATACTCTGTCCACTCAAAGGTTGCAGCAGAAATAAAGATTGCTAACGAAATAAATCAAATCAATTGAATTGTATCTTGATTCCTCACATTGTGATTATGTCGTAACACATTTCCCTTGTACTTTCCAATATTTCGAATTAAATTTATTCTGTGTAAAATTTTTTACTGTCATTCACGTGAATGAATTAGCTGCAACCTTAGAATGGATAGAGTAGTGGAGCTTCGCTGGTAGGCAACACACGATACACAGGTGGTTTGAGCAAACCTAAAGCCAAGTTAATGAAAAGTACTCGATATTGTTTTTCACAGATTGCAGAGCTACGCTTTTTAAGTCGCGTCCGAATATTCATAATTTATTCAGTCTTACTTTTGTTTAATTTAAAAAACGCGGTATTTAAATTACCAATCGAAAATTTCTACCGAAAATTTTGCGCCAACCAAAACCCTCCACATCATAACAAAACTTTTTTTTTTCAAGGAATCATATCTCAAAAATTTTAACATACTTTAATGAACATAATGTGTAATCTTTACGTTAAAAATAATAGGGAAATTTTAATTTTACAAATGCATCGTATTTTAAACTTTTAAGAAACTTTAATAATTTTGCTTCTTCAAAGTAATTCCAGTATCGTAGATTTACATATTAAAGTGTAACGGAAAAATTAAAGAAAAATAACTTTTAATTACTACTTTGTAGTGTGCAGTACAGATTGTATTATATTATGGTGTATCAAAATTTCAGGTAGGTTCGTACCAGAAGTAGCGGAAACTACGACAGACATCATAAGTTGCCTTGAGCCAACAGTGACTGCCTCCCGACTGCTGGGTCTTGAAACATTTAGACTTACCAGAAACATTCATGCTGGTTCCTGCAACAAGTATGTCTTCAAGAGATCGATCAATGGGACTGTGTACTTGTCATTTGTTGTAACATTGTTAATTATTTTCGGTATAAATTTTGTATACGTTAGCGTACACTATACATTTAGTGAATCTTTTCACATGTTCTCACTTTCGCACTTTACTTCAGTTATCATTGCAGTCATCGCGGCGTTGGTGGTATTAGTAGGGATGTGTCTCAATATTAAACCCAGACAGGAGATGCTACATAGATTTGTAAGAGTGGACGAGTTTTTGCAGGGAATGAGCACAGAATACTGCAGGCAATATGTTAGGTACACAAGATTGGTTATGTTTTGTGCTTTTGCTGTAGTTATATTCATTGCAGTCTTTGAACAGTCAGTATCTAATGTAAACATGATTTTTCCACTGCACTGGTTTGAAAATATTACAGATATAGTGATGATGGGTATGGTGGTCAACTATGTGAACATAGTGTTTCTTGTGCGTCATTGTTTCATTCTACTCAACACACTACTTCACGATTTATTTAATAAAACAGTTGAAAGTAATGTGGTTTGTCACGAAAATATTTGGGAAGAAAGACTAAAATCAGCTGAAAAGACTACTTTTTTGGATAATGAATTTCAAAGTATCATTTTCCTGAATATCAACGCAACAAATACTGTTGTATCCCATTCTTCACAACCGTCTGAAGCTGAGAATATCTTGGCTACCAGAAGAGTGTATAATTCTCTGATTCACATAATTTATCTGATTAATTATGCACACGGATCGCTCCTTCTTTTCGTTGTCGTTTCATTCTTTATAACTACAATTTTATCCACATACAAAGCTTTAATTTATCTCTTCAGGGAGTCAAGCGAATGTCTTACTTTGTATGGTAATCCCGAGGCTTTTGCATGCTCACTGTGGACAATGATAAGCATTGTTGAGGTTTTAGTAATTATATGCATGTGCAACGTCACAGTGAAGGCAGGAGAGAAGACAGGAGCCATAGTTCAGGAGCTGCTACTCAGACCAGGAATACACGAGGAGACACGAGTACAGTTGAAGCAGTTTTCAGACCAGATATACAACTCTGAACTACAGTTCACTGCAGCTAACTTCTTCTCTCTGGACCTGAGAGTCATCCCCTTCATTGCTGGGTCTGTCATGTCGTATGTTCTAGTTCTGTTGCAGATTAACCCTGCTCACACACCAAAGTAGTCAGGTGTACAAATATAATAACACGATCTTGTTGACATCACCGGTATTCTCGTGTGCTATTTAAACAGTCTACAGTTCGTCGTTCGTTGCATTTGGGTGTAGGTTTAGTAAAAAACCTGGTATTTTAGTGTTTAATTCATAATTTGTAGTCTTTATATTTAGTCTCTATACGGTATTGGCTTTGAGCAGAACCATAGAAGGTCTGGCAACTTCCTATGTTTTGCCATATTTGTTACTGTTGGAACTGTCGATATTTTATGTGACGAATTATTTGACAGAAATTATGCCTCATACATGTCTGGTTCCAATTACACTCAACACTTCGCATGTTATAAATATGCAGCTCATTTTATATTCTTGTGGAATAAATACATTTGTTTTGGGCCAACCTACTACTCGTGCTCGAGCTTCATTTAGTGAGTCAAAATTATTGAGAAATGTCCAGACCTAACTTACATGACCTTGGCTTCGAGTCATTGAATTATTTATTTATATAAGTGTCTTAACGTAAAATAGTACTACAAAATGTTGGAAGTCTATTCCTATGTTGTCACTGAATTAACGCTTCGTTGACAGCGACGTCATAACTTTTCACAATGACAAGATCGGAAATGAGTCGGCCATGACCTAAGTCTTGCAAGAATCCCAGATTTAACCTAGAGAGTTTTTTTTAGCAAACCACGAATAACCGAAATAACGATGATTGTTGCCAGGAATCAAACCAGATTACCCTCGAATGCAAGTTCATTGATCCTAATTCAGATGTTTAAATTAATTTCTTAATAAAGTTATCTAAGTTTTCCGATAGTAGAATACCTCTCTGGGGATAAATAAATTGTTCTTCTAAGTGTTTCTGTATAAATTTATGGGTTTGGTAGATTGACCAATGCTAGAGTTACTTTTAAATTGCTGTTTATTGCGAACTAATCAATTTTATTTACTTGTAATAAAGAAAAATATATTAAATTTGTAAGTGTAGCATGTGAGATTAACCACTTAGTTAAAATTTTACATAATTTAATAATAATTGTATATTTAAATGTGAAATGTTTTTTCAAAGTAGCAAGAATTCAGAATTTAGAACTGAATTCACACATTGATACACATGTTGATTGAATACAAACTTTAACTTTTTTGAAAACAGTAGCTATATTTGTCACCACTGTATGCACATACAAACACACTATAAACGTATGTTAAATGTACAGAACTCTAAAAGTAGCACTATATTCCTAACATGAACCAAAAATATTATATTTAAACAATCTACATGTAAACATCTTTACTCCAGAGTAAGAAATATACGTTCTTGACATTTTATTAAACTGTACGTATTATTTTTAAATGTTGATAAAATAGTTTACTTTAAAATCAAGAGTAATTTGCATCACAAGCAAAATACTTTTCTTTCGAACTTATTACTGCATTAACTTTTCATTTTCTCTATTTCAAGATGAGTTTTCATTTAATAACTGAATCTTAAACTCGATACTTTGATAGCGAAACTTATCGCAGACATTCATGTTTTTATGGATGTTCTCCACAAACATTTATCTTCTAAATACATGCATCAATAGTTGACATAATTCCAATGTATACACATATGAATTAGAAATTTTTTTCTTGCAAATATCAGTAATTTGGCAGTGTTTCCCATAGTATATTTTTTAAAATGTGTTAAGTTTCTTGCTATTACTTATAGACGCGCATATCATTATTCTGCACACGTTGTAGTCTCTGAATTATTACTGAAATATTTTGGCTGAAAAGCCACCATACCTATATTTTTTTTAATGTCGTAAAGTTTCTCAGTTTTTAACGTTCTCGAAACCTTAATACATGATTTATTACGTAGAACTGTTAAACTATGCACGTTTACTTTAACATCAGCAAGTATAACAAAATGTAATGTGCAAATATTTACTACTGTGGTAAATATTTGTTCTCGACGATATGTTATTGCAATGGATACACGAAACCTGGCATATATGGTAATAGTGTGTATTTTTTTTTTATCTTCACAATCACTGATGCTTTATGTGCACATTCAAACATGATCAGTAAAAATAAATTGTATTGCCTATATGCACCGTATTTTTAAAGATAAAAAATTTAAGAACTTTAAATTGTAGGTTTGAAACTAAACGTCAGTGCAAGAAAGGTGTATTTCGAATATCTGTTCAGATTACGGACTTGTTAATTTGGTTTCCATAGTTCATATATAGCCTACAGTATTATCTAGAAAAATATTTTTAATTTTTTCGAACAATTCTAATTTTATAGACTGATATGTTCGCTCCCCGTGTAGAAATGTGATTAGCTTGTGGCACAGAATTACTTATAATTCATTGTTTAGTTTCAAAATAAGGACTGAGCTAAAACTCTCTCTCTCTCTCTCTCTCTCTCTCTCTCTCTCTCTCTCTCTCTCTCTCTCTCTGTAAAAATACTAAAATCAAATCGTTCAATATTACATAATTTTAAACTAAACAAATGGTATAGCGGAGATAATATGTGTAATCAATTAGTTTATATTTTAATATCTGACTAGAACTGAAGTAGATATTCTGGAACTCTCATTTCTGTTTCTCATAATAAAGTAATATTTAATTTTTTCCGCCTGCATACATTCCCACAAAATTTGGACAGTGATAACACTTTTATTGCTTTAATTTGAAGTCTGTAACATATAAAAACCTTTATAAATTCTCCTTAAGTGTTTTTGCTAGTTTGTTTCTAGATAAAAGCGTTTTATTTTTAAATATGTGAAATATTGTGATGTGGTATATCATTTACAAAATTGCATCTTATTGTGTTTTTCTTACTCTTGAGTATTTAAAATGGTGCGTTTCAGGATGAGGTAGCATACCACGAACAACGTGTGATTTTTAAATTAAAGTTTTATCTTATATTTTGGACATAATATAACATTACAGTTCGCAGGCATTCACGACCGTAGTCTTTAGTTTATAGGCTTCTGTATTGTAGCCGCGTCACTGTCGTACAACTTCTCGACGTTTCGGAGAGCACTGCAGCCGCCATTTTCAGGGTTGAGTTGCAGGAGGAGTAACTATAACCTTTCTGAGTCTCTGCCGCCGCCGTTTCCTCATGTGCCATCCGAGGCCGTGTTGTCGTGAGACCGAAAGCCTGAGCTTCCATAACTCGCTGGGTGTTTGTAATATTAAATACAGCCCGACAGTCTAGTTTCATATCATTGGAACGCGGCGGGGCGCGTGTAGTTGCTATAGCTGGGCTCCGGACCTGAATTTAAGGGTGTGGCGGGAGGTAGTTGCCATTACTAAAGTTATGTGTTTGTGTAAACTGCAGGGGAGTTAAGGCTGGAGTGATGTACTGGTCACGCGAGCTAGGAAAGGTTCTGGCGACGCGCAGAGGGGAAAATTTCTCCTTCTCCTGCCCCTAACCAGTGGAGGTGTGCGCATCTGCTGATTGGTTGTAGCTGATAACGGCACACTCAGGGCTCCATCATTTCCCCTCGTACTGGCTGGGAGGTGAAATGTGGGGCGGGTAGCTGCGCAATAGATACAATTTCATTTCCGCTATGCCACTCTCTCATAACCTTTTCTATGCTGCGGGACCAACAATGTCGTGTTGTATAGTGAGGTGTACGTTGTCAGCAGGTGACTTGCTAAACTCGAGGAGTAGAAGTGTGTGAGTCCCTACGACCATGAGAACTGCTCCAATCAATCCCAGTAGGTTACATGCAATTCACGGTTTTAGGCCTTATAGCCTGCTAACTGAGGACCAGGCCTGACAGAACCACGTTTATTTCTCCGTGTATTCGTTTATGACAAGAGAACAGAAAACCCTTAATATTCATTAATGAGCGCTGGGATGATAGGTGTACATCGTCTCGATCTGAAACAGGAACTATCAGGTCGATGTGTCGCTAATGCGTTCCCTTAAGAGCTTGTTCCCGAGTTTCCGAGTTTTTTTTTTTTTTTTTTTTTTTTTTCAGGCTGGTGATAAGAACTCAAATATTTTTTTAACCAAAACCTTTGAAAAAATTTTCGTCAGTGTGGAGTCACACGGTGCACAATATTGTGGATGCATTTATTATGAATAATGTACCATTCGTCAGCAAAAAAAATATTTTGCTTAATTTTTGCGTATTTTCACGACAAAAAAACGTGGAACTTTGGGTGATGCAATCTGAAAAACCGTTCAGTACATTTCTACAAAAAATTCAGCTACAAATTATAAGTGTCAAGTCTCACTGCAAAACTCGGTAACTAGGCCTTAATATAAATAACATCCAAATAATATTATTTTTAAATTTTATTTTATTAATTTATTCTTTAACATATTTTTTGACAAATCATATTACGTACTAGGAAAGTGAGCAGGTTGGAAGGATTAGTAAATATATAAAGAAATAAAAATTACTTCCTGTCAAAAAGTAATGAAGGATATTAAATCACAAATGTTAGGCCTACTGCTAAGATTAAGCAAAATACATATCTAACTAGCTGTCACTTTGCGGCTTCACCCGCGTGTACTATAGAAAAGAGTTAGTAACATATAATTACGTATTAATTGATGATGTTACTATATTCTCCGTATATCTTTAAAACAACAAATGCAAACAGGTTTATCCAGTCCACATCGCTGAGCGTACTTTAATAGCAGAACATATTTGCTTTTAATTAATCTTTATTTATCTATAAAATAGCTGCCTGGCTGCGGCTTTGCCCGTGTGAAATTATGTAATGTAAACAGTAACTCTGGATAAAATATGTGATGAAGGCATTTAACAGCTAGCGTACTCAATAACAGTGACTATAAATTGTCTTAGCTCAGTGTAAAGAGCGCACGTAATTTGCTCGAATGATGTCACAGTAATTCCCATCACAAAGTAATGCACGGAGTAAGAAACCGTACCCCACCCCTCCCACACCAGAAACTTTATACATTCCCTGAGTGAATGCTTAAAGGCGTTCAAGTAGAGAAAAAATATAATATTGTATTTATATAAACTAAGGTTAGATTCGTAGACATTATTTGAGAGTACATTTTCTTCTTACGAAAACAATTTAGCACAACCAGTTTTTTCATAACGTCAGTTCAAAGTCAAAATTTGCATATTTTTACTTCGTGCAAAACTTGAACACCAGTAAACATAATAAAATGTAAATAATCACATCAAAACTACATTCCGTGGTTTATGGCTTGAAGCATATATGGTTTAGAAGACATCACGGATTAATGAAAAATACATTTTACGGCGTTTCACCCCTTAATTTTCGAATTTCGCAAAATCGAAAAATTCACATATATACATTTGTTTGGGCGATATTTTGAAGTTGAAAAAAATGTGATAGCTTTCCTGATTAAGGAGATAAAGGGATTCTTTGAAAACACATTTCAAACCTTTTAGAGTAACACAGATGTTCTTTTATTATTTTGTAATTTTGGATTTGTTTTAATTTTTGGGAGAAATAATTTTTATTAACTATTTAAATTATTTATTTCATTGTATTATATAATTTATATAAATATTGTTAATAATTTACATATATGTACACTGTTCCTCTTCGTCTTCCCATGGACTGGTGTACTTGCCCTTGGTCTGGTTCGCGAGCGAGGCTTACTCACGTCCCTACACGTCAGCCCCTGCCAAAACTCTTCATGTGATTGTGTCGTGTCTGTGTTGTGCGAGGTTATGTGTAGACGGTGCGGTGTGTAGTTTGAATGTGCACTGCGTGACCGGGTTAAACAGTTTTGTTTAGGAGTTCTCGCGCCCTGACCGGCTGGTCAATCCACGCTCAGATGTTTGAATAATCGCAGAAGGACTTGTCTCTGTTTTTTCGCCGAGTTTTGTTTGTGAATAGAGATGCCCAACTATTGCTTAGTTTGTAGCCATTTTCCCTTTTGATGTTTGATATATGTTTTGAAATTTCGATTAACTCTTATATGTAGTTTTCCTTAAAGTTCGGAATGTTAGCTATAGTATCACATTTGTCGAAATCTATGCTGTGTTTTTGTTTCAACTGAGTGTTATGCTATGACTGACCGTGGATTTTCCTGTTTGTAGTCTCTGATGTGTTTCCTTGCCCTGGTGATAAATTTTCTTCAATTTTGTCCAATGTATACTTTCCCACAAGAGCATGGTATCCAGTTAATGCCTGCGAGTTGTTCTGATGGAGTCTTATCCTTTACTGAGGCAAGAGAGTTTTCAATCTTGTTCGTTGGTTTCAGTAGAGTATATACGCTGTTCTTTCGTTGAAGACGCGACAGTTGATCGGATACTCCTTTAACATATGGGATTATGGCCTTGTTGGGAAGTATTTTGTGGTTTTCCAGGCCACGAGGAGGCTACATGGCTTTGTCGTTTTCTGCCTTGGATTAGCCATTAGTTTGAAGAACATCTGTAACTTGTTTCATTTCGTCTTCAACGCTGGCCTCTTCGCAGATATTTCTGGCTCTTTTTACTAGAGTGAAGATAACTGCTCTCTTCTGTGAAGGTGAGTGGTGTGAATTAGCATGTAGATATCTGTCTGCATCGGTTGATTTTTGGTACACCTTGTGCCCCAAGTGATTGTCCTTTTCCCTCGTGACCAATACGCCCAAGAAGGGCAGTTTTCCATCCTTTTCTGTTCCCATTGTAAACTGAATGTTAGGACGGGTGGAGTTCAAGTGTTCTATGAACTCGGGAGTTCCTCTCTTCCATGGCTCCATATAATGCAAGTGTTATCTTAGTGTCTGTACCAGCACTTTGGTTTTTGTTTGCTGGTGTTAATTGCTATCTTCTCAAAGTCGTCCATGAAGATGTTGGCTAATAGGGGGAAAAGTAGAGAATCCATGGCAGCCCCTTTTTTCACATATGTTTGCCTTTTTAACGAAAAGAAAGTCGGAGGAACACAGTGTTCAACCATCTTCACGATGCTTCTACTTTGATCGTTAATCGCAAGGTGTTTTAGGAGGAATTAAAGAGCTTTTTGAACAAGTACCCTAGTGAAAAGGGACTCCACATCGAAGCTTACTGAGATGTTTTTTGGATGGATGTAGAGCTGTTGAAGAATTTCAATGAAAAGTGACGAATCCCGCATCTTTTAAGCTGCAGTCGGAATATATACTACATAACATTATCTCAACTGAAATGCGAGAATATCCCCGTAAACATGCATTACAAAAGAAAAAATATATATTGTTTTAAAAAGTTATTAAATTATGATACTGTACTTAAAACTAAATTAACCTGAATTTTCTGTGTGTTTGTTTAAGATACTTAATTTATCGAATATGTTTTAAAATAATTGCTGCCGTAATAATATAATGTTATTATTTATGTGCAATATAATTTGCTTGAATAATCTATAGGGCAACAAAAACCTCAAAAAATTTATGTAATATTACTGTTGTCATTTATACTGATATTTCAGTGTCATTTATGTGTAATATTTAAAACACGTTTGTTCGTTACAGTTACTGTTTAATGTAAGTGACTAGTGTTAAATAGTATTTTAGACCATTGTTTGCAATAAATAGTAACAAATTAATGGTAATCTCTAAATTTGATAGACTCGTTTGAAGCTGTGGTGAAATTTTTTTTCTCCTTGCCCTATAAATATATGACAGTCTTCTCTTGGGTACAGTTCCTATCAAAGGTGATTAGTGATATTATATCTGATATACGATGCACTATCAGGCGTTAAAAAGACAGGTACTTATATGAACATGAACACCTAGCATGTTCCTCTGTATTACTCAGTGGCGGAATAGTATTCTCAACGACTGATCAGCTCCTTGACTATGATAAATGTACTTCGCATATCATTACCGAATTATATTTCAGTAATATCCCACATTAGAGCGGAACACCAAGAGAACCCTATATAAGACTTTAAGTTACCAGTGGCTATGGTCTTATCATTAAACAAAATAAATTCACCTAAGGGACTCGACAGATAACATTTTTAGTTTGCAGCTTCTAGGCATGCGAAACTACACCTATCCAATCGAAATCAAAACCATTTATCACTTATCAGTTGGATCATTTTACTAGAATGTTAAATACTCATATTTTATTCGAAAGTTATGGCGACGCTATCGTTACTACTTAGGCTGATCAATGATAACACAGAGAAAAAGACACTTCAAAGTGAAGTGGATTAAACACACTCGCTTAATCGCATTAATTAGCTTCCAGAACGTTAACAAGCTAGATGGTGATAGGTTTTCAATTTTACTTTCGGAAACGGTTTAATTTTGCGTGTAATCTGGTATAAATTACATTGCATCAATTTTAATAGACTTACAGCTATCTAAGCTTTACACTTTTAAATGCAAATTCTAATTTTTTTATGAAATTCATAGTAAGGAATATAACAGTTGTGTGGAAATCGTTTGTGTGAAAGCATTTTTACAAAATTCAGTTCCACGGTTTACTACCTTTAGAGAACAGTATTACTTGAATAATCTTTTGCTTTTATTTTTAACCACAACTTGTTAATGGTAATATTTACGCCAGTTCTGAATTTAGAAGAAGGGCAACATTTATCCTTCTGTATTCGCAGCATTAAGTTTTATTTCAAAACAAATGAAGATATAACAATACTGTAGCCCCTTACAATTAGTTAATTTCCCTGGCCGTACTTCGCCTAAAAAAACAAGACATTCATAGACAGTTCGCGGTTAAGTGTGGGCTTAAAAATTAATTTCGTTTAAAACAATAATAGAACTTAAATTTTTATGTAGACTTTCCAGTACAGTAAAATAAATGGACATTGGTTATTATTTACACTGCAATGTTATTATTGACATGAGGCAGTATAATACAAACAATCCTCTAAAGTAAGCACTTTAACGTCTACCATTCATAATTGCATTTTGACGTGAGTTTCATACATTTGTCTTGGCAGAAATGCATTGTTTATAATGTCAGTTTAAATAACCTCTCTCTCACACTCTATAACCACATACGTGTATGATATATGTATGTGTATATATATATATATATAAATTGTGAGTGCAGGAATAGTATTTTCCTTTCATCAACCACGAAAACTAAATAATTCTAGCAGGACATATTTAATGTCTCAGTTTTTGCACAAGAAGTGGCAATGTTAGTAGTTTTCCTTCCTTTATCCTAGAAAGAAGTGAATTATCTGTTTTATAATACCCAAGCCAGTTTACATTAACACCATCCCTTGTTTGTCATTTTGCATAATTCAACATCTTCCGTCAATGGTATTTAAGTTCCCCATTAATTAGTAATTTTTCTATATAGACCCAATTCCCCAATCTTCTAATTACACATCTTATCATAGCCGACTTTAGTATTTATCTTAAGGTTTTCACAAGAGTCATAGGTTTTCCTTTTATTTATATTGCCGAATTTCTTGTTGCTTTGTTTTTACCACATAAATAACAGTATCTATTTTCTCTTACAACTTATTAATTGAATGTTTGTCTCTGTGAAACACACTACCGTACACCACATTTTAACGTACATGTCATTTTTTTTTTTAATTTCAGCAAGTATTCAACTAGTTACCTGTTCGTGTCTACAACAGCATACGACATAAATTCTCTTGTTACTTCTTGTCAGTTTTCTTTTTTCAGATGAAAATTATTTTATATTTAGTAATGAAACTTGAATTTAAAACCTAATTTATGTTTGCTATTTAATGACGGCTACTTACACTTGTACACAATGACCACAAACTATTGTAGTTAGCGATCATTACAGCATACATGAGCATAAGATCTGAACAGCGTGTTACTGTTCAGGTAGAAGGTTCTTCTATTCTAGGGTGATATATTGGTGACATTATTGTCGAAGGAAAAGCAAAAATGCACAACATTGTATTTTAAATAGAAAAACACCAGTTATTATATAATTAAATAATTTATAATATTTTGAGCAAGAAATTGTTTATGCTACGTGGTATAAGAGTAGCACATCTACAAACAGTTCCGTCATGAGGAGATGAGCATATTCGTAGTGTGCAGCATTGAATGTACCCGTAATATTTAGAACAAATTATTAGACACGACGTAAGAATACCTGCAGACAAGTGATTCGGGGACATAAAACACGCTCCAACATACTTCCGCCAATAGACGAGATAAACGAGCACAAGTTTATAACACATCGCGAGTATTTAAGAGTCATAATAGGAGGAGTATGCTGCCATGACACCATCAGGGCTACATGATGCGGCCCGAGGTCCTGACCTACTGGGTTCGACTCATACAACCAGCCTTCGGCGTGTGTAAACGTTAATGTAACTAAATTGGATGGTGTTATGCATCAACCAGCTATGAGCCAAATAATTGTTGTTAATAACAATGTGTTTAAAAATTCTTCGCTTTGAGCAGTTCTTACGAGAAGTAGCCCTATTTTAGTCTTATAAAGGAAATATTTTGAACACGCTACAGGACCAGAATACATTAAGACAGTTTTAAAACTGAAAACATTTTCGTCTACGTTTCGCAACACAATCGATTGGCGCATAGCTGGTTTATGCATAACGTTGTCCAATTATACAATCTAATATTTATCTATCTTATGTTTTTTTTTTACAATGCTTTCTGATTGAATGAGCAAAAACCTCATTATAACCGAATAACTTCTAATGTTGTTGAATATAAATGTTAGCTAAATTAAAAGTAACTGACGTGAATCCGCAAAAATATATTGTAAGGAAACGTACTATGTAAGTTATTCGTCAAGCTGCTAAAGTCAAAACAGGATCTGGTCAAAAGTGGAAGGCAGACACATAAATAGAAGTTACGTACACAACTTAATGAGCATACATTTCTCAATGGGGAAGAAAAAAAACTGAAAGTTATAATTTGCATGATTATTCCCATTATCTGCAAAAGGTGAAAGATATTTTAAACTATTCTATAACAGCATTTTCTTGGCTTGTGGGTGTGAGCCGCGTCTGAAGATTGTCTTGCGACGTTTCGGCAGTCGTTGCAAGATAATCTTCAGATGCGGCTCACACCCACAAGCCAAGAAAATACAGACAACGGCCGCGGAAGCCTGCGATCCATTTTATAACAGGTTTAAGATTTTCATCTTATTAAACCATATCAGAAAATTAATGAATAATCATTTCATATCCTTGGTTAATTAAACGTATGGTGGCTTATTAATTTGATGTTTAATATGTTACGGAAACCATCTAACGTATAACCTGAGGCCTCCGCAACAAATGTAATAATTACGTGGAAGCAAATCAAACTTACGAGCATAAGGAAAGTATAGAAAGCCAGTAAACAAATATGAATTTTTAATTATCCAGACTGATACCAAATCGCATTGGTTCACAAAATGTAACTTCCCCTTCCCTGTCGACGGTGCGCCAAAGGTATTAGAGCCACCAGAAATAATTATATTGCATGAATAACACATTTCAATATGACCAGGTCAGACACTGTAATGAAGTCAACAGAACGAATAATATTTAACCGTGCTGATTATTAGCCAGGCAAAGCAAACGTTATGACCAACATTGAAATAAATATCAAACATTAATATACTGAAAGCAATGCGGCGTCGTCGTTACAAGAATCATTACAATAGATAAACACGTATCTTAAGGTACGCCGTCGACTATGGAGCATACAAAACATAATAACCCTACCGTCCACTCAAGAAGACATCACAAGCCAGACTGACTAAAACGTTCGTCGCCCGAGCAAAAGTCCAACTGAGCGCACCTAGCAGTGGCCGCACGCAACACACGAGGACGTCGCATTTGCCGGATTCTTCTCGGAACCACACGGCCAGAAACAAAAACTCCCTCTTAATACTGTTGCCAACCAAACACTGGCACTGTAGAGGTATCATAAATATTGGTACAAGTGGTGCGGAGCACAGCGCCACAAAACCACCAATTTCTCGAGTCGTATTATATCGTAATTATTTAATGTAATGAAGTAGTGTTAACTTTGTAGACAGTATTTGTGAATACTGTTTCCTCTTATGAAATAATTTTAGCTCGTACAGTTTTCCCATAATGGTTCGTCGAAGTTCAAATATTATAAATAGTACAGAAAAGCATACAGTCCAAACAAAAAACAGCACGGGAAAAATTGTCAGCTATAAAATATTTCGTTAGTAATTTGACAGTTAAATACGATCGTACTCCCCACAAAAATATTTTGATGTAAGTAGTACAATATTCTGGCCTCCAAGAAAATATTTTGTTGTCCGTACCTTATGATTTTGCTTTCGTGTAGCTAAAGCAATATATTTTTCAGTGAGAAAAATACTCCGGAATTAGCATATGTAAAAATTAACATGAATTTCAAAATAATTAATTTTGTAAAGAGAAGTATCACATGAATTAAAATAACATACGCTAACAGTGAATTTTTTTCTAAAGCGAAAATCTAAAGTTTGTTATTTCATCTCGGAGAGGAGAAGTGTTATTAAAGTAAACGTAAAATTGCACGTAATGTTCTCGGGAAAATTTTAATTACTCTATTTGTTATTTTACTAAACAACTTCATTGTGTGAAATTTCGCACAAGTGTTTCCAGAAGTGCAGTTTGGGCTACAAGTTTTTGCAGATTTAAAAAAATCTGCAGATTAATAAACAAACACGTACGTGCTCAGTTATATTTTTTGTACCTGTTAAATATCACATATTTATGTAATGTCATTTCTTCAACTAACGTAGTTTTTAACAGACATTAAAAAAGGAGGAGGTTATCAATTCGTCTGTATTTTTTCTTTGTGTTTGTTACCACAGAAATCCGTTAACTATAAATTGATTTGGAAAATTATTTTTCTTTCGGAAATGGGATATTTTCAAATCTGTCCCATTTTATTTCCGTTGGGTTTGGAAGATACAACAGAGAACTCCTCAAAATAGATTTTGAATTGTATAGTAATTGAGATACTGGTAGGCTAGGGACAATCCAGGACTAGTTAGATATCTATATATGGTCAAGGACATATGGACTGACTTGAACTGCGAAGGCACAACGGAACTCCTTAACTACAAACAGCATGAATGTGGAAGGTAGGAACCTTAACACTGTAAAAATCAAGAAGTAAATAATCTTTAGCAAATAATAACACCGACTTCAAAAATTCTACTCTGAAAAAAATGCGTTAAAAAATAGTTACGTTATTTTTAGACTGCTTAGAACCCAATCAATTTAATTACGACAGTTAATGGCACTATACAATTATTGTTATTTTCAGATTCGGTGCCAGCCGAGGTTAACAAACATTTAACAATGTATCATGTGTAAACATTTAATTTAATTAAAACAAACGTTGACTGCAACTGAGTAGCAGCCACAGGGCTGAACAGCACGGGGTGCAATGGCTGGCGTATACGGAGGGGCAGGGAGGGGAGAATCTTGAGTGAGCGACCTGAATGCGGGCAGACGTCGTTGACACTTGTGTCTGATATCTATATTGTCAATGCGCTTTTATGCTATAAGTTTTATCTAATTGTTATCGATTGTGATTTCGTGATGCCTAAAATCACCTTAAGGTATTTAGATTTGTTTACACAACGTCTGTGTTCGTTTGTCAATAGATTTTCGAGGTAACGGTTTAAGTAAATTGTTATATTCATTTTTGTAAATATGTTGATTTAGGTTCATTTGTTATTAAGGTGTCGCTTTACGTAGTTGTGTTCATTTTTAAATTGGTTTTATTTAGTATTGCTACAGTATCGAATTAACCTTACTCTAAATAGTGGCTGGTACCGACTCCAAAAACAACAATAATTGTTTATTCTGCCCTGCTTAGGATGAAAGCAGTAACTACAGCAATAGCACAGTTGTGAAAAAAGAAGTTAAAGATATGTCCCATTCTCATCCATTCATCAAATCCGAATAGGTTTGCAAGTATGTTATTATAGTGCAAACATGTCCTTAAAATCCATTTCTGGAAAAAAAAAATCAAAATTTCCTTATTTACTTAAATAAACTCAAAACTAATTAAAACCACTTTAAATATAATTATTTTAAAACAATGTACGTTCCCATCATTGAATATATAAATATAAATGTATTCAAAGGTACTGCACGGTTTATAGTATTTCCTAGAGTACCACCATCACATTACAAATTAAGAAAGCAGTATCATTGCACTTACTGGCTTCTGTCGTTGTTAAACTTGGAAAAACTACATAGGCAGTAAGTGTTTTCTCCGTATATATCCTACATGTAATTTATTTCACTGCATTTTTGGTGTGTAGACGACGCAGAATTTCAAGACGAACACAATGATACCAAAAACTCAATTTTTATATGTTCTGCAGGTACTGCCTTCTTTCTAAGCAGGGTAGTATTTCTGTTCTAATAAATTTATTGTCTTCCAAATAGGTTGAAAATAACGTAATTATTTTTATTTACTCTTAGTGCAATTATAGAGAACATTATTTTTAAGTCGGTGTTATTTTTGTTAAAATTCGTTCATAAAGCACTGACTAAAGTAGAGCTGTGTATCGCAATGGTTTGGCTGACGAGCCCGATCTTCCAAACTCAGTTATAATGTCGTACAAGACCCCGCATTATGTTTATACAACAAATGATTATGTATACGACAGAATGAAAAGCTGGGCAAGGATCGAATGCGGCTGGTTATTTAGTCTGACAAACATCGACGGCTTCCTGGTTCAAGCCTGCGCTAAATGTCAGCTATTACTTTATTTCTTTTTATGGTGTCCCGAAATCGCTCCACGTGAATGCTGGAATGGTTCTACAGCATCCAGCTCCTGTCATAGTAATTATGTGTCACCGTCTCTAATGACTTCGCTGTGAACTAGACGTAAAAGTCACTTATGTTCCCTTCTTTCTCCTTACAGTGACATTATGCAGTCTTATATCTTCCAACAAATGTAACCATATTTAAGAAAGAAACAACGAATGTATAACATATGGCGGAAGTACTCTACGTAAAACACCGTACATTTATAATTTGTAATGTGATTTAAATATTGATATTGTGAGAACGAATGAAATGTAACATTATTCATTTAAAATTTATTATAAATTCTATTAATAACTCACTAGCCTGGATAATATTTTCGTTAAATTTGGGTCAAATATTAGGTTTTAAAAAGTAATGAAAGCCAAGTTTATTACTCTGGTTTTAACATAAGCAAGCATTTCAAGTTTTTTTAAATGCAAACGATTTTATTATTTTTAACAACATTATTTATAAGAGTTCCATTTGAAATATTTTACTAATATCGCTCAGAGGTGATCGCAAGCGTTGAATTCGGCATCTTACTGCCCTGTATTCTCAGGATCAGTACAACCACTGCATCAACATTGTGAATAAATAATTCGGTAATAAACCTTGCCATCATGTTTTCGTTACGTAGGAAAACTTTGTTTGCCATTGGAATTCATGTGATTCTTACACGACCATTTTTCTGAATACGTAATTAAGAAAGGGGATAGAAGGGAAACAGAAAGTGTGAGTGACTCTGAGCAGGGGTAATAATAACTACGGCGGTTTCAGGAAGTTGTGTCCTTAGAAACTCTGATATATGCTACAAGGTACGCTTTTACTGTCAGTAAATTATCTGGTGAACGCTTTATGAATTTATGTTCGGAAAGCCAATCCCAGTCTTATAACTGACTACTAAACTTTTAGCGTGGATCGGATACCAACATACAAAACGCCTCGCGCAGATAAGATAACAGTGAACTTCGTGTCTGCCAAATGTAACATTAGCCTACTAGAATTGTGGCATTCTACTACGTTAGTACCGAACTAATTTTCTATATTTCTTGTACATAAAAATGTCAATATTAATGTACAAATACAGCTTAAACATAAAAAACACCAGTATAAATACACTTGCTGCCGGTCTCCGTAGGACAGTCTGTAGCATTCCGGCCTACAGTGTGAAAGGTATTGGGTTCGAATACCAGCACGGGTATGTTGTTTGTGCCGTTTACTAATGTTAATATGGTTTGTAAACCGTCCCTTATTCAACATAACGGCATAAAGCCGGGGAACGTTAATAAACCCTCTAAATAAAAATAAATACTGCGCTAACTTGTAGCAACTGAAACTGTTTCAAGAAAGACTGCAAATAATATTTATATATATTTGTAACAATTTCACATGTTATTATTTTTATTTCTATAAATAATTTTTTATAAATATGATTTTAAGTTGTAAAGACATATATGTTTAGTGAACTCTCAACCACTGACTGACACATAATTTATGTGTCATTAATTCGACATACTTTTCGTTTTGTCGTAACTATACATTTTATAATAACTGGTATTACCAAAAGTATTAGTGCAAATAAATATATATAATTTTGACTAAGGCTTTGCTAACGTAATTTTGTAATCTCACTTGATTCAAAATTATGTACTGTGTGCGTGTGTAATATGAACTTCCCTCTCGTTAAACGTGGCACGCATTAATTTGTTATATCTCAGCTCAGTGATTTGTACTCGTGATCAGAAGAATGATACGCAGTTATCGGCAGTAAAATAGTTGTGTTCGTTCCTATGCCGCTAACTTGAATTTCCTCTTGTTGATTTGATTAAATGTCCTTGTTGACTAGTTTCATGGTGATATAAGATGTATTAATTTACGGTCTACTGTCATTGACCAAATACCTGAGAAATAACTTTTGTTTAGCAACCCTAAAACTTTTCCCCAGGTTATGGCATGATCGAAAAGTGTTTATTAGAACAGGGATAAAAAATCCCTATTAAATCTTAGTAAGCTTGTATGTAATACCAAGAAAGCAAATTAGAAAACTATAGTGACATGTAGTTCAGCTTTCAGATCCAAGACATACAGTTGTCATTAGGAAAGCAGGAATTAAAAATGGCGTAACTTTGCCACCTATGTAATCTCAGCTTGTATAAAAACTTGGGTTTTAAAACAAACGGTTTTGCGCCATATTCACCCTTCTCCAGACATCAAATCTTATGTTGTCCAACAGTCTGATATGACAAGTCTTTGTGTTTCATTAGCTAATAAATTTGAGAAGAATATGGCAATGCGACGAAGCACTTACTTGCATTTTAGCATAATGAGACAGTTAATAAGCGGTTCTAAAAACTGCAGTTTTTCTTCTGTTAAATGTGTTACATGTAGGACATCTAAATACGTCTCCTTCCAAATCATAGGTATACATTTCTACTCTGCTTTGCTGACCTTATATAAAAGGAAACGACTGTAATGTTTTCTGTATCTAGCACTATATCATCATATTTATTGCAAAAAGTATTTGCTTAAAAATAGCAGTTGAAGGAATCATATGTGCTTACATGTCAACCTTAGACTGGTTTTACTTTTTCCTTTTCAAGTGCTTCGAACACTAAGGTGATATCGCACCTAATTATAACGCATGCAGTGACGTTATTAACATCGTGTTCTTTGAAATAATTTACTATATCCGTCAAACACTTTTGTAAACTAGGGCAGTTGTTAAGTGGTCGTAGGGCCAATTTCATAATGAATGGTGTTATTGTCAGGCCTAAATTATAACTTGTTCATCTGCTGAGATACAAATGTGACTTGTGGGTACTCTGTAGATAACCCTATCCAAGGAGATAAGAAGATCAAACCTAAAGTAATGAGTCACTTGAGGAACTCTTCGATTTACTACTTACGAATTTCTGAATGTAACCCATTTACGAAACACAAATTTCAGGGTACGTAGGGTATGGGTATGTGTCGTTATAGTCTGTGTTCGGTCCACAGTACCCTCACAAGTATGCCGAGCAATTTTATTGTTTTATTTCAGTAAGTTTGTTCATTCATGTGATCTACTAAAACAGTAATTACATATCTGACCATAGGCTACAAGGTGGAAGTCTTGTCTTTAATAAAGTGTTTGTTGTTTCTATTTGACTTAAGGAGTTATATATTTATTTCCCACACAGTTAATTGAATAATTACGGAGTTTGTTTAATGTTTATTGCTTATCATTAAGGTTCAGTCAATTGCTTGTTCATTTATTATTGATGTTTATTTGCTTTCCACGTCGTAGTCTTAGCACAGCTATCATATCGTTATTCAGTTGTACACACATCCCCCGGTTTACACCAATTCAACACTGACGTTTATTTCACATTTACAACTTATCATTCACTACTTTTTAAAATTCTTATTCTATTTTATTTTACTATGACCCAACCACGTGACACATTTATGGCTGGAGTCGCCGGGCAAAATAAGACTTCGGCGGCGGCCTAGCCTTGTTACTGACGTATTCGCCACTAACTTCGTACTTCTAAGCTACTATTTCATTTATCACATTTTATTATTTTACTTCACATAAATTATTTATGGTCTTGTATTTTTCTATGTTCTAGCCCCTGACACATTTATGGTGGAAGTCGCCAGATAAAGATATTCGGCGGCGGCCCAGCACGTTTGACAGACAAGTCCTAACATAACTTTCAATTCAATGGCACATTTCAAATGTGATTATTTACATGTTATTTATTTTTCTATGCCCATACTCGTGACAAATTTATGGTGGGAGTCACCGGATAAAATTCTTCGGCGGCTGCCCAGCCAAGTGATAGACATGTTTGATATAGGCCTAGCTTTCTGCCCAACGACACACTTCACACTATCATTTATTTATTTTATTTTATAATGCTTAATCTCCCGACATGCTTTACAACTTTTCAATCCCACGAGGAGAATTCAAAACAATGTAATTTTTTCACGATTGCAGCACCATCGAAAGACTTAAAACTACTGAGGTAAACACCACATGCATCTTTCTTGAAGAACAATTCAATCCGTAAATTAAAATTGCGTTTCCTATTTACAATCTCAAACTTACCACTTCTCCCTACACCCTTTACACTACTTCATACCCAACTCCGGTGTATTGGGGAGCGTCTCACACCTTGGTTCATTGGTTGGTTGGCCATTCTTATCGAACAGATTTGATTGTATCAATTTTTAGATTAGATTATTTCTTTTGAGTTTTTTTATCTCCATTTAATATTACCATCAATTATGGTAATAAAAGTACACTTAAAGTGGCCTTTAAACACTAACGCAGTTTTCACAGTTTACATACATTTCAAAATCATTAAATGTACACATTTACGTCAATTTTACATGTGTGTATAAAAATAATAAGAAAGTCTTAGTATGATCTTCTTGAATAGTGTTGATAACTAGAGATAATAATAGTTTAGTTGCTAAGGTTTTGTTAAATTGCTAAGTTTTGTATAAGTGATTCAATAAATTATACAAACAATAGTTTAAGAAACTTTTATGATAATTTTAATTTTTTAGTGATTAAAGTATATCTACTTACGATCAGTCACTGTTGTCAGTTAACTGTGTGTTTCCATATTTTTTATATATGTGTGTGTGAATATATATATATATATATATATATATATATATATATATATATATATACATATATAATATACACACATGCCCAAGGAGCAGGGACCCAAAGGAAAAAAAAAACAAAGAAATTAAGAAAACCTTTAACTAACGAATCATGTCCTGTTCTAAAAGCACATAAGTAAAAATTATACAAGTTGACGCACTGGGGCTGACTGTCAACAGAAGAAGAGAAATATATCAGGAACAACATAACCAATAAATGAAAAAAAAATATCTTAATGAAGTATTTCACAGCGATGGGGTGGAGTGTTAAGGGAGGCCTGGTCTCCTTCCAACTCAGGGGTGTCATCTCAAGCAGCAAACGAACAAGTACTTCTCACACAAGCTTGAGGACAACTCTGCCTGGTGCTCCAAGTGACAGGGCATGTAAGCAGTCCAACATGAATGTCACTATCTGCACACTGCACGCCATTGGTTGGAATACTTATCTGGTGATTACATGGTAAGAAGAGTGCTTTTCTGCACGACAGTGTGTAAAGACTGGATGACAGATATGCAAGCAACAGGAAATTATTTCCATTGATAAATGATTGTGCTCAACTGGGCACACGTGGCAGGGTGTATGTCACCAGACTTAGTATGGGGGATATACGTCTCAGCAAGCTGACAAAGTATCAGAATATCATCAGACATCGACACATGCGTTGTTAATGAGGTTTCCAATGAAGGAAGCGGCACTTGATAGCAGTGTTCGACACATAACAAAGGCGTGGCGGGAACTGCACTGGTTGAGGTTCAAGGAAGACTGTGGTAGGCTGGGATTATACAACTAAAATATTCTAAAAATAAATAGTATATCATTTTAAAAAAGTTATTTCCAATTAACTTTACACCGATTAAAATAAATATGCGTCACTCCAATCAAAGATTACATTTCTGAGATGTTGTGTACATTATGACACACAGATATATAATATATAGAGTCTTCTCCAACCTAAAATTATGTAAGATATAATATTATACATTTTATAATATATCTAATAGAGACGGTCTCCACCAACCTAAAACTAACGAAATACTTAGAAAATGTACATATACTTTTAAATACAGTGGTTAGCCTTTTATAAAATACTCAATCACATGCCCAAAGCACAAAGCTACAAAATGTTTGACTGTATGCAGAGCAACCCACCACAGCTATCAAAAGATTTAGTTATTCATTGATCAAAGTGGCCACTAGGTGGTAAGAGAGGGGTAAATCTGCAGTAAAACAAGGACATACGACATAACAGCCCCAGCCATGGAGGGGATGATTGTCAGGTCCAGAGAGAAGAAGCCAGCTGCAGTGAACTCTAGTTCAGAGTTGTATATCTGGTCTGAAAACTCCTTCAACTGTACTCGTGTCTCCTCGTGTATTCCTGGTCTGAGTAGCAGCTCCTGAACTATGTCTCCTGTCTTCTCTGCAGACTTCAATGTGGCGCTGCACGCACATATGATAACTAACAACTCAACTATATCTGACCTATCCCACTGTAAAACTACATAAGCAAATGGTTTTTTGTCAAATGAAATTGGGTCGTTAAACTTTCTAAAAAGTGAAATGATAACAAGATTAACACAAAATATTGTGTTTGTGAAACATACTAGAGTCACGAGAAGAATTATCTTTCCGTATGCATAGTTTATTTGTGATATTATGTGAATTAAGGATTTGTAAACTCTTCTGATCCCCAAGATTTTGTTTGGTTGAGATTGCGTACAGAATCAATTGCAACACTGCTTAATGCAAACGTATTTAGTAAGGAATTACTTGCATGTACAAGATTCAGGTTAGAAATTGCAACTCCTATATTCACTCTGTTTTTAAAATTCCTTTTGTGAAATACGCATTTATTAAGACCTGCATTTTAAATCGTTTCGCAAAGTAAAGTGTTGAGAAGAATGACGCGATGTCGTTCAAGAAGTACTACGTTTGTGTAGTTGGCCACCATAGCTAACTTTAATAAATCTAGAACATTTTCAAGCAATTTGAATGAAATAAATTCTAATTTCGTCAGTAATTCATCAAAAACTGCAGAGAATATAGACAGTGCAAAAACACTTATTGTAATCAATCTTGTGTACTGAATATATTTTTTGTTGTTATCCTTGGTTTTTTCCATTAAAAACTCGTCTATTGCTACAAACCTTTGTAAAATATCTTGCCTTGGTTTGTTATTCAAACACATTGCTGCTAACCCCACTAAAGCCACGATAGTTGCACTGGAAACTACAGTTAAGTGCGACAAAATAATAATCATGAAATATCCACGTGTTCTGTTGTCTAGAGACAGAATTGTGAAATTGACAAAGAAAACAATTAATAATAAAAATACAAAAGAGGTGTAAACAGTAGCTTTGACAGATCTTTTGAGGATATGTATGGTGCGGCCATTATCTAGAATTTCTGTAGTTATAAATGTTTCAAGACCTAGAAGACGTGAGGCAATCATAGTTGGCTGAAGGCAAGTGAGTATGTCACTTGTTTTTCCTGCTACTTCGAGTCCATTGCGACCTGAAACATAAATAAAAAAGTCTTAATTAGCGCTTTAATATTGACTAGTAACAAGTTAGCAGTGCTAATTTGTTAGACATTTCCATTAATAGTGTTATTTAATTGATAATTACTAATGCCATTTGAATAAGTGTAAAAGTATGCTGCAAATTATGTACGTAATACCCCAAAACTTTAAACGAAACATTCATACACTTACCCACACATAAATGGCTGCTTTTATAGTAAATCACAAATCACATTTGTTGATATAGTACATACAGTGATAAGATAGCAGTATATTGGAGATTGTCAACATGTCAATGTGAAGTTACTCATGATTTTTATTGAATGTTTAGTTGTAATCATCCTTTAAATATGAGTTGCATGTGAGTCCTCTGGTCATATATTTCACGTTTATAACATTTTTTGTTCAATATTGTTATTTTGCTACAATTTTTCAAAATTATTTATTTTTACATTTTACTATGTGTGCTTCATTTATTTGTGTTTTATTAAAATTCACACGTGTTAATTGATAGCTTCTTTGGCACAAAACATAATCACAGAGGGGTCGCCTTAATAACTCATAACGCAAGTGTTATTTGCATATAAAATTAGTTTCTTGGAATGTTATGATAAACATTAAAACTTCTTCCTTAATAGTCAATATTAACTGTTTGTTGATGCCTATTTATACGGAATGTTCATTGTATTTGTTAATATCTGTTGCAGATATAATGTCTTAAATCTGAAGTTTGCTAGTAGTTCTGAATGTGTAATTTGCTGAGATATGTAGGCATCTTTGGCTAACATATTTGAAATCAAATACAGCGCTCTTACTCTGCTAGATTAATGTTTGGTTTGGCAGTTCTTTGAATTTGTAATACTGATGGTCATACCATATATAATGTTAATAAACATTTAAAAGGAAACGTTATTTCGCTGAATATTTCAACAAACAAAATAAAACACTGGTTGAGTAAACAATTAATATGTTATCCTTAAAATTTTGCTAAAACTACTCCTGTGAAGTAATACTTGTAAGACATAACACTTGTTTCATATCAGACAGTGGTTAGTTGTCATAGAGTATGTGTTCAGTGACAATGAATTGCAAAATAGTGGCAGACAGTTGTAAAACAATTTGAAGTTTTACACAATTTTCATAATTATGACGTAGGTTGAAAAAAATTATCTAGGCTAGCTAACAGTATAAAAAGTGTTCTGTGTTATTTCAAGAAAAAAATATCTGGAAAGCCAGTTGCCAAAGAATTCTTTGTAAAACTGCAGTGAATGTTATTGTAAAAACAACAACGTATACGACTGTAAAAATAGAAATTTCTACTTACAATAAGAAAAAAAGGCACCATGATTATAACCAGTATCCTCGCGCTTTGATACCACGTAACTTACACCAAGACCACCGTCAGTCAGTTTCTATTGACTTTTTATTTCGTATATTTTCAAAGTACAGCTCACTGATACGATTTGTATTTGTGAATATTAAATTTATTCCAGAGAAATGCATTCTAGAATACGTGATTGTGAATAAGTTTGAAATTTCCGACGAGCCTATGATTCTCGTAGACTACAATTTTTTCTATTTTTTTACATGGAAAATCCATGTAACCTTGCAAACAAATAATTTTGCGAGGAAATGTTTTGTACATTCACAAAAATTTGTAAAACTATAAATAAACGCAATGCAATATTTTCGAAATACTTTTTTAAGTGATTGCGTGTAGCAGACAATGGGGTATCTAAGGGAGAACGTAAATGTGTCCTATATATTCAAATGCTTGCATACAGCATCATAATTGTATATTACCTGTTCAGCCTATGCGTTGTATTATTCGAATGTAAGCAGCGATTATAATCGGTTAACATGACAGTATATACTGAATATGAAGTAAATTGCGATTTATTAGTTCAACAAGTCGCGTCTAAAAGCAGCACAATGGCAAAAAACAAGATAGTAAACGAAAAGGTGATGGAAGCGAAATCATACAGCTGTATTAAATATATATAATATATCGCGAGAAAACTTGGATTTGGTCAGTTTTAAAATAAATTTAGAATGTAGTAATGTTAGTTTCTACTCCTGGATGTACTGGATCCGCGACACTATATTATGTACAATTGTTTAATTATTGAAGACTAACGATTCGGCTGCAGAGAGCTTAGTCATTTTGGGGATGAAGCTGCGTACTAAAAGTGTTGCTAGAAGCTGCAGTGAATTGAAGAATATACACGCATGATTTTATTTATTTTTTTCTTTGAGCCACACTCACTATCGAGAAGTAGTATTATTAAAAAGGTGCTGAGCCGGCTGCCGGAGTTAAGAAGGTTTTACGAATGTGGCCAAGTTTTCAAACTAACGAAGATTTAATTTAAAAATTGTCATGTTCATTTGTAGCGGTTATGTTGTCGTTAACAAGAATTTACAACATGCATTTACGAAACATACTGTCAGTTGTGAGTAACAGAAAATATTACACATGAAAACACGTATCGATAATACGCAGCAGGTCACATTTGGAGAAACTGAACTTGGATATATATATATATATATATATATATATATATATATATATATATATATATATATATATGTGTGTGTGTGTGTGTGTGTGTGTGTGTGTAATTATGCATGTACATATAAGTACAGGATGAGTCGGGAGGACAGGTATATTATTTGAGGGGTGATAGTACTGGTGATTCTGAGCAAAGTGTTTCTGTAAATATATGCCCATTTCTTAACCGTTTCAGAGAAACCTAATGAAAACAACAAGGAACGGGAAATGTGCAGGTGACGGTAAATCATGATACTGTTATCGATGTTTTGTTAAATTGTGTACATTTCAACACAAAAGATGTTCAAACACTCCACCACCAACAACTTCAATGCATTTTGCTGCTCTGATAGACAGCTGCTGTGTGGTTGACCTGAGCTCATTAGTACATTGCTTTACTTGAGCACAAGCATGGTAAATACAAGCGAGTAGTTCCTCTCTTGTGTCCACCCTGCATGCGTAGACTTCGCTTTTAAGCCAACCCCACACACAGTAATCCAATGGGGTAAGAACAGGTGACCTCGGTGGCCAAGCAATGACTCCATGGCGACCGATCCAACGCCCAGGATACGGTTCGTTGAGGTACTGTGTCACTGGCCGTACAGAATGTGTAGGAGATCCGTCTTGCTGAAAGTACATACGAGCTCTTCTTGCCAAAGGGATATCCTGGAAGTATTCTGGTAACACGTTCTGAAGAAAATCAAGATACCGTACTCCATTAAGACGATTATCTAAAACTACTGGGCCGACCAGTTGGTCATCAATCTTTTGGTTTTTCTGAAACGGTTAAGAAAAGGGCATATTTTATTAAAAACATTTTGTTCAGAATCACCAGTACTATCACCTATCAAAGCATGTACCTTTCCTCTTTACTCACCCTAAATGTGTATGTTGGTGTGTGTGTGTGTATGCGTGTGAGGATCAATTTTGGTTAACGTTCTAAAATAATAAGTAAGACTGAATCTAAGATTGGGAAAAGTTTCCTGACTACTATTTCTGCTCAAGTTCGAATCGAAACTCTTTACTTGAGTCGTTTGGCCTTTATTAAAGTACATTGATCGCAACTGTTTACCTAGAAATTTTTATGTCTAAATCACCTAGGTTTGAAAATCACATCAAGAAGTACAATATAAGGAAGAATATATATATATAGTTTTTATTTTTTAATGTGAATATTACTCCTGGTGTTTAACGATGAAATCTTACTGTGAACGTCTTGCGAAAGTAATTTTTACGTCCAAAATTATTTAACATTCTAGCTATAATCGTAGATGAAATGTTTCATATACAAATGCCGGTGATTTCACACATCTAGAGCATCTACATTGTGTATTTTAACATGGAGTTTATTTTAAAACTACACAATACATGGTCAAATAATAAATCGTAATCAATTCCAGCAAAGTGCGATGACCAAGAAAAGGCAGTTATCGCCATGAATTTCCTTTTCTGTACAAAGAATCTTGATCTACTTTAAGAATAATTACAACTTTAACTAATAACTCAATCACGTAGCTTAGAATCGTAATTCTAGGAATTTGTATGTCATAATTTATAGCCTAAATTTCTAGTGATGATAAAGGATAAATTGCTAATGACCATAAAATTTTGTAAACATAAAATTAAAAACAAATGTGAATATTCTCACGTCTCGTCGGTTGCGATGCTGTTAATGGGCAATCAGTGGGACCAGCTGCACTTTGCATTCTGACAACAGGCATCTGCAGTAAAGACTTCTTCTCTATTCTCCTAGTAAGCATGGAACATCAACAAAACAAATCAATGTTAGAAGACATGGAAAATAAAAAACAAATTGCCCACTGGTATCACTGTTTACCTCTTGTTGTTTATTCTTCACCTTATTGTGAAAATGAAATCCACTACCTGTTCCCGCTTTTGGGCAGTATCACATTGTGTATGAGAAGTCCAACTTATCTACTACTCTGACACGCCTTCGCTCGTCTGGCACGAAGAACACTTTCGTGTAAAAAAACTTACACTTACGTGGTGGTTTTGCTAGCAAACAATTATGTGTTGAGACGATTAAACCGACGACGGAAATGGAATCACGCAAAAAGTGTATCAATTGAAATTGCAAGACACAATTTTTTTTATTATACTTATTTATATTTATTTTTTATTTTTGTAACGTCAGTGACTTGTTGTGGCAATAATATTGAATTCTTGTGGAATTATATATTTTTTGGTTAGTTTGATCATCGCAACACATAATTTTTGCCAACAAGGAACAATCAATAGTGTTTGTCTAGAAACACTTTAATTTTCATAATATTCTTCTGTAGTACAGTTTAAGAGACATATTTACGAATATTTGTAGTAATTTCATTATTAATGAGTGGTTTTGAAAAATGTGTGGAATTAACATTAATCACTTATACGGTATGTTACATATTTGTTGAGTGGTAAAACAGTTTGTTTCTTCTGACAAGTACAAAAAAAGTTTTTTTTTTTTTCTAAATGTGACGATGAATTTCATTCAACCATTTTCATAGCACTGATGAGGATTAAATAAGGGGATAATGGAAGGGCAGAAGAATGAGAAGCGGAGGAAAAGTTACTGTAGGTAACACAAAGGCAATGTTAGCCACGTTTACCATGTGTGAAGAGTAGATTGAACTGATCAGGTAATAAGTGTGAAGAGTAGATTGAACTGATCAGGTAATAAACACGGATCACCGTGTAGAGAGGCAACTATTGAGACTGCTATACCACCACAGTGTCTGTTATCAGTGCTTTGTTGTTTGCCGGGTGATTAAGTCGTTTACAAGAAATAACACTTTTACAATTACGCTATAAGCAAAACATCAAGTGTATAACTCATTAACACAGTTGAAATTATTTTAGAGCTATTTAATTTTTACAAGTTTATTACTACCCTGTTAAACATCATCAGATCTGTGTACGTTTTAAATTTCCTTACTCATATTGTGTTTGATTTTTATCTTCGTCCAGTTGTGTTCTACTCGGAATGTGTTAGTATATGTTTTCAAACAGGTTTCGAAATATTTCCTAAATATCACATGGATGTGTATGAAACTGATTGAAATAATTGTTTGTTTACAATAAAAACTATTTTAATTAACAATGTTTAGTTACCTACTAGTTCAAAGAACTCCGTTTAAAATAATTCTTCTGTAAAATTTCATTACTGTGTTAAGAACTATTTTAACGCTGTACGTGTAGCTACCAATATATTTTATTATTAAAATGTGCCCCTAATGGTGTCGTTGTGATAGCGTCTATGTGACATGCCACAGACGTTTGCAATAGCCTATTTAATTAGCAATGCACACACGTGCCCATATCTTTATACGTTATAATACCATTCCTTACAAATATGCGTAAAGAGGCTCGCAAATTTTATAAGTTTTAGAATATTCGCTTTTAGAAAGAATATTTTGAACTCATATTTACGGTTGTATACACTTTTCCCTTATTGATCAACTGTCGATGTTTGATTTGGTTGTTCGAATTAATGGTTCAAAATAAATAATTAAACAAATAACTAAATTTTATGTGAAATATTAATGAATATTCAGAACTCTTGGAACCATAAATAAATTTATATTGACAACAAACATTTTTAGCAGCACTAAGTTTCGATGCTTCCAAATGTACGACTTACAGAAATCCACTTTTAGAACGTTCTTCATGTGTACAGCTAAACGCGCCTTTGAATTGCAACAGGAAGTAACAAATACATTTGAAATCATATCGCATAAACTACCTCATTGTTTTATAAAGTTAGGACAAGCTACTTAATTGTTATTTAAGCCAGCTTCAGTTAGCCACTCTCCTCGAGTAGTAATATGAAAAAAATACAATATTAGCAGGAAGTTACACCGTATCACAGAGAAAAAACACAAATTTTTACTTTTGTGACGTATGAAACCACACCAAAACATAGCAATTTATATGGGGCATATCTATCACTACTTATCTATGTAACTTATAATACTATACATATAAGTTTGTGTGTGTGTGCATTTGCAACGTTTGCGTTTCTATACCATTCATCGGATTTCGGTCAGATTTAATAAGTTTTGCGTTAGCCTACGAACATTTCTAATGAATAAATCTAATTGCTTCGTAAAAAAAGCGTAGAGAGAAAATTGGGCAAGGGGTTAGAACGTTGTAGAACCCTACAAATTTAGGAAAAATTTCTTTATTTTCAAAAGGTTTTCAAAAACATTAAATTTATGGATCTTTGTAACGTTGAGCATCTCTAAATATTCTCGCAAAAATTCTTTTTATCGTAATCTTTATTACTATGCACACTGAAAAGATTCTCATAACTGATGAGAACGTAATAATAGATAAAAAAATTACATACAATTCATTATTATCATGACAATGAACACTCAATCAGATAATAATTAGCTAGAATAAAAATATCTACCACCACAATGTCATTAGTGTTATAAGCGAAATATTCTGAACAGTTTTTTTAGAGCATTGTTAACCGAGGTGATAGTGGTGTGCGGGAAATTCTAGGCATTGCAGAATTAAGTAAATATATTGTCGCAGAGCTAAATTTTTGAGTTTTATTTTCGCAGGCGCGTTGCGCCGAACTTTGTTTAAATGTAATGAACCAAGAAGCGTGGGTCGTCTGTTGTAATAGAGTTTCGTCAGAAGCGGGCCACTGCTGACCGATTGTTTCGATATGCGGCTGGGGCTGCATACCCGGTGTCGTTGTCCTGACAGTTTGCAGTTTTGGAAGCGCTTGGCTTTACTCTTGTTGCGAAATTGGGACGTTACCGGGGTAAACACTCCGGTGGTGCGCCAACTATAGGCGGGTTTCACTGACTGGTCGTGCCGCGTCGTAGGAAGGGCGGTGCTGTTGTAGGGCGTTGCTCGCCTAGGAGCGCAGTCATTGTCGTCTAGATGATTGCCAGAGTCAGACCTTCCCAGTGAGTCGACTTCACCGAGAGAGATAAAGTCAGTAAGTCACTGCTGGGTGGGGCTCCTACCCCACCCTGCCATCTAGTTAAAGTCTTAGTCTTAACAGAATCAAGTAATGTTAATGTAAACCGTAGAAGTAAGAATGTTTAAATAAAAGCCTTAAGTCGGGAACACCAAGGCCGCGAACCAGTTCACAGATCTTTCGTGTGTACCTTAGTACGAAAAATTGTTTTAATTTGTTTAAATTGTAACTTCGGGTCTAGAGTTGACATTGATTTTAAAATAATCCCGGGTAAACTTTGTTATTCTTTCAAATTGTTAAGTATTTTATAATTATATTTAATGTAACGTAAATGTTGAAACCTAAGTTCCTATTTTATTGTAGTATCGATTTGACACTTTTATTAAATGTTTCCATTTAAAATCCAATTCTTTTATTTGGTAGTTTGTCCCACATACGTTAATGGAAAGTAAAGGAAAGCGTAATGTGGAAATGCTGGCGTTCTAATTTAAAGTGGTAATTAAGTATTTTAAATTCCCATATGCTTACTTCCTGAATAAGGAGGTAGCTAATATCCGTATTCCCAGCAATTGAATAAATTTCTCTCGCACTTTTCTGAGTTCTTTAAGATATTTAATTTATTTGTATTTGAAGTTAGCTATGTTCAAGCGTAATTTGCTCTACCCGTGTGTTGTTACGGTCCCCATTGTAACTTTCGTGGTATTCACTTTAATTTGTCCCCAGTTTTAGAAGAATAGCCACGACAATATTCGTGTTATTTCGGTTAGTAAACGTTTAAAATTTTAAAATTTTACTGATTCTAACGTCTTATAATCAAATACTGACGATTTTATGAATAAATTAGTTTTTATATTTTTATGTTTTTATACATTCATACATTATGTTAATATATATATATATATATATATATATATATATATATATATATATGTGTGTGTGTGTGTGTGTTTTTAGTTGGGTTCGATAATTTGCCCATTATATTTTTTCGATGCTCACTTCATGTAAGAAGTTAATTTATTATATCAAAAAATATTCCAGAAATTATAAGAACAACTTAAGTTAAATAATCAACCGTAGTTGAGAGAAATGACATACGCTACCTAATTCGTATTACTTAATGGCATGATAACCTACACTTAACGTTACAGAAACCAGATACTAAAGTGTCGTAATGTAAGGAAAGTGCCGTTGAATACTACTGTAGATCACGAGCATGTGACATTAACATTCTTGTAAGAATCAACAAATGACAGCATTTAACTGTTAACAAAAGTTGTGTTGTTAGAAATCGTTCCTCGCCTCTTTAACGGTACTGATTGACTATTTACCTGTACTTACCAGATGTTCCGCATTTAACTCAGGGTATTCTGTAGTGTTGGCTTAGTAAGCCTCCTTGTAACATATTCACTCTTCGCTACTCATTTAAAAATTTGCTAAAAATCGTCTAAAAATCAGGTTCGATTCAACAGCCAACAACATTTACGTAAGTGTTTCTAGGTATCGCTAGTTAAAAGTAGCAGCAGTTTTATTCGGGCCATATATTTCATGTGTTTAATTTCATAGAGAGACTAACATAATCTTTAATACAATTTCTACAAATCTAACATGATAAAAATTTAAGCATTTGCTAATTATTAAATACCTAATATAATAGAATGCTGATTACATTTCTAAAAAATAATTTCGATCTACTTACTACCAATTTTCTCGCTGACTCGTTGCAACGTAGCTTTCGTACAGTCGAAGTATTCCTTCTGAACAACTGTCACCCTACAGTGCCTCCACAATAATAACAGTTCAAATAACAATTTGTCTCCCTCGATCTGTCACGAGTCTACCGGACTTGGAAGCAATCGATTGCAAATTACGGCCACGTCTGTAGTCAGGTGTAAGATTGACGTTTATTGCTCTCTAGGTTAGTTTGTATTTTCCACGCCCCTTTATATTCACGCCTCACGTTTCGCTGGTAATTGTTTTCGTCGAACATTATAAGTTATTTTTTCTTTGTACTTGACATGACTTGGCTTATGACATTGCAAGCGTGCATAGGTTGATTGTCTATCGCCAATGCCTACAGTATGTTTACGAAGCGTAGAGAATAAGTCACATTTAATATATGCAAACCTTTATTCCACGGCGATATTAACTCTTGCGCAAGGCAGATTCAGCATGTGTAACATGAATATGTTTACACACACACATATATATATGATCGATAAAGAGTTCTGACACTATACGATGCAGCTTTGAATTACCACAGGATCTATAAGCTAAAGTACTAAAAGAAACACTATTTTTCGAAATTTAATTTTTCTAAATGTTCAAATGTAATTACAACTACATACATTTTCTGGTGTAAAATTCAGTCTCAGCATTGAATTTTTGGAACACTGTTTAACATGTACCTGACTTACCAATACATTTTAAGAATCTGTCACTTGAAATCCAACGAAAATATACTTTGTAAGGTTGCACGAAATATAATTTATATGGTTTTGTAATTCATAAAGGCATTGTTTGCAACAAACGAACACATTTATAAATTCTGAAGATGGTTTAGTGACTTACACTGTACATTCCCAAGAAATCTAAATGTCCTCCATTAAATAATAGACTGTTTAGCCTTCGTGTCTTCAAATTGTGAAATTAGGGGTTTTCTAGAAAATCTATAATCTCTTCCATGAACTATCCACCTGTCCGCCGGGCCAAACCTTCCAACTACTGAGCCTGTACCAGCTGAATTAGGCCCACGAATCAGAAATATATTTTACTGTCATTCAACTCTGTGCTAAACCGTCCAGATACATTGTGGGAAGAGAGAAATCCTTGGTTCGCTATAATACTCAAAGACTCGCGTGATAATTCAAATGGGTTTTACATGGGTTTTTCCTCCTATTGAGTTTGAGTTCCCGGACCATCGACCATGGGAGAATGGGCCAGCGGACCACGTTGTGAGCGCCTGTGGAGAACGGATCCTTAAAATTAATAAATAATAATTTAAAATTCATGCTTCATAAACTTCACGAGATATAAAAAAAGTGTTGTATTTGTGTAAACCGTAGTATAGAAAAGGAAATAAATATACAAATATATTTTAAGTTTACGGTCGCATTAAATGTATCTTTAATTCGACTAAAATGTATTTTTCGAACTGGATCAAAATTTTATAAGCGTTCATGTTAAATGTGTTATAGATGTAGACAATTTAAAGCGCAGCTCCTCAGGTAGAACAGTGTAGAATTTATACGTACTTAACTTTGGACTCCCTTTAAAATATTAAGGGATAGCATTTTACTCGAAAAAATGTTCCAGCTAATCATTTGTCGCTTTTTTTAAACCTAAAAAACTCAATAGTTTCACGAAAAGTGTGAGTGTGTGTATGTGTATTGATCTATATATCCAAGCACCAGGAAATAACAGTTTCCCCCTTAATTTTCAAAAATTATAAAAAATTGGAAAAATTTGTTTAACTAACGTAAGAGTTTAGTACTCGTACTAATGTCAAGTCGATATTTCCAGCCGTTTCGATTTTAGAGCCATTTATGTGAGAAAAAGTCGAAATCGTACCCCCCCCCCCCATCTTGTATCTTCCCAGGTAATTTATAGATACGTCCCTAAGTGTGAGAAGTAGTTGTCAACGTTGAATTAATGTTGCTTTGAAATAGCATATTACTTGTGCTTGCATATGTTATTTTTATTTTCTATTATTTGTATTAAATGAATTTAAACAAAACTATTTGGTGTGATTAGTGGATATAAAGTAATAAATATTAGCGTATTAATCAAATTTTATATATTTTCACAGATATTTCTCGGATTTGCAGGGATAATAAATGGATTTGAATCTCCAAATCCAAACGATCTTGACACTTGTAAATATCAGTATTAGTTTGTTGATTAATAAATGCCTCAAAATTATAGGGATTGTAAGCGTACCTAAAAATAATTTACTAAAATTGTTAGTAATTAATGCATACCTATTTCAAAAATCCGCAAATGTTTTAAATAATAATTTCAAGTCAACAAGAAAAGCCAGAATGTAAAAAACTTTCAGAAAGGCGATGCTCATTTGACTATGACAAACAATACACAACTTGAGGCAATGGGCCTTAAATTATAAATTTATACATTTTTGCACAAGCATTTCTTATATAACTCAAGTGAGCACGAAGAAAGAATTCCTGAAAATTCATTCCCCAAGGGAATTTAATGAATGAAAAGTGTATGGAAGTTCGTCATCTTTGAAATTATAAACATGAAAATTGGATATTAGGCTTTTGTTTATAAATAAAAGTGTGTTTTACTAGCGTTGTTGTGCGTGCGCCCACACGGGTTTCCGCAGAAACAAATAATTTAGGTTTTTTTCTTAAGGGAAAGGGAGGAGGAGCATATTGTGTAGGGGGCAAATCAAGGTACAGGGGCAGAATGGAGTATCCAAGAAAATTTAGTGAAGCTATTCTATATTTAAACATGTTTCTAAAACAGTGATTCACGAACCCTTAACATCATATTCCATAATTTATTACTACTCGAAACACCGTTGTTTCAGAAATACTATCGTATTAAATTAAAATGCTCGTGAACGAAGTCACGTGTGCCAGCTTGTCTGAAGTAAAAATCTTTGACATAGCTTAAACGTATTTACTTTCATAAATTTACTTGTCTGTCAGTCTCGTTAAGAAGTCGTATAAAGTTTTCGTGGGAAAACCCAGTAAATGAATCCTCATCATATTGGTAAATTTGATTCCGTAAACATGCACGCCCAGAAACACATTTCATCATACAATTTAATGGTTAAATATACTGGCACACACAATATAAATTGTTCGAAGGGCATTGGGTTAGGAGAGTAAATATAGGTATTTATGCAGGACATATTATGTGGAAAATTATTATTGGAAAATGAAGGATAAAAACGTAAACAAGTGTCAAAATTGTACACTGTATTATCCAGCGAAAGTAATGTAGATTGTGTAAAAAAATATCTTCATTAACACTTGCTCTCACACTAACAGTATATGTAGACACATAATTTCCTAAGAGGGTTGACATTTTACAAACGATCGTGAAACTGCGAAAATATTACATTTGATACTTCTCGTTGACTCGTTTGAAATTTATTTTAGCGGTTGCGTTTTCAGACATGAAGACCTACCAGTGTCATTACGTCGTCAATAAATGTTTATAAATTTGGATTATAATACAATTTGTGTCAATTGCAAGATCACTATAACATTTTATATTTGGGAAGGAGAAAAAATTCGATCTTCAGTAATTATAGTGAGAAAACATAAACAGGCTGTTTGGTAATGATATGTACAAAGAAATGAGGTGTTTCGAGGACGATGAAACAAGCAAACTACGCCAATACGCATTGGTCCGGAATAAGACGGTTTTTCCGTTACGATGTATGGACACGTGTGAACATGGCAATGTTGCAACATTTTTTTTTGTGTGGGGATATTTGAAAGCTTTCCTGTATGCCAGCTCTGTTGATAGTGTCCACGATGTACAGGAACGCATTGTGGATGGTTGCCACAGCATTTGGAACACACCTGCAATTTTTGAACGTGTATGGGTATCGATGTGAAGAAGTTCTGAAGCCTGCCTTCACATGAACGGCACCAATTATGAGCACTTGTTGTAATGTCTTCGTCCACGTGTGCAGCTTTTTGACTTTTTGATCCTCGGGAACACTGGTATTGTAGCGTTCCTTTCGTAACACGTAATGTGTCATATTGAGAAAACCATTGCTTTCCAGAACTATGTTTATTAGCATTATTTGCTTATTTCATCATCATCGACAAACCCTTTCGTTGGACCTATAATTACCAAACATTCTGTATTGTACAAGTGATGGTTATATGAAGTAATAGCTGGCCCTGCGAACTCTGTTCCGCCTTAGAGGCAATAAGTAAGCAGATTTTGGATTAAGTACTTTAATGATTCTTTATTTTTCATGTATTTTGGAGGATAGGTTGCACTCTTCATTTGTTTTATTATCAGGCGCAAGAACTAACAACGCAGATATTCTTCCTACCCGTGAACATGCTGTCGAACGGGATAAAAAGTATCCTATGTCCTTCTCTACCCGTGAACATGCTTTGTCGGGAAAGATTTGATCATCTTGGTCGCGGCATTGACAATGATGATTCAAAGAGAATACAAATTACTGATAATTGATTTCTGACAAAATTTATAGTTATAAAATTTTCAAACATACTTATCCATAGACAAAATTATGTTTAGCTCTCATTTGCGTTTTGTTATTCCATGTCATACGCGTTTTTGTTATACCACATTTTAATGTGACTTATGATGTCACACGGGAACGCAGTCGAACGGGATTAAAAGTATCCTATGTCCTTCTTCTGGTTCTAAGCTACCTCCCCACTAATTTTCCTAATTTTCAGCCAAATCAGTTCAGCCGTTCTTGAGTTATAAATAGTGTAACTAACACGACTTTCTTATATATATATATATATATATATATTTATATATACATAGATTTCAATATTTATTATTCATGTTCAATGACACTGTATATAAGTATTGTTGTGTGTGTATGACATAAAGTTTTTTATTTGAGTTTTAAATCTGTGACGAAATGGGTAAATTGTACGTTTATCCTTTTCCACCAAAACACTTGAAATGTTTTCGCCAAGGCGCGAAGGGTTGATAAAGAACGACGTTATGCAGAGTCGTAGATTAACCTAAGCAATAGTACTTATTTCAACAACATTTCCAAATGAAAAAATCTTACATTCGGTCGCCTTCTTTGAGTGTCAGAGAGAACCTAAATATATACTTTGCTCACAATTTCAATTAATGATGCAGCAAAGTGTTAAATGGTTGTTAAGTAAGTTGCTGTTTCGCAGCAAATAATGAAGATAGCGTAGGCTCGGTCGTTGAAGACTGGCGTAAGAGGCAGAAGAGTGTGTAGAAGAAATTATAATATACGTAGAAAATAAAGCCTAATTTAATGAGCTGGAAGAAAGAAGAAGAAATCTAAACAGTTAAAATTAAGGAAGATTAAGCAGGAATGTTTGATTTCGTGGTAACGAGCAATGTTAGTAGGTACCGGTAAGCATATAACAAAGCTTCAGAAGTTATTTGTGTGTCCGTTTTTTTTGTAAACAAAGTCATTATGAAGATCATATTAAGTATAGAAAAAATGTTTTCATCTTTACAATTTTTTTTTTATTTTCATAAAGAACTTTCTTTAAAAAATTGTAATGTTTAAGTCAGGCACATGTGACTCTCGCTCGCTGTCGTAACCAGAACACCTACGGTAACACAGACATCACTGAACGTAGGAAGGTTGGTAATGGTTTGGTTACAGATTAGGTAACTATTACAGGAAGGTACCGCGCGACCACATCCAAGGTGTTACTATGACGTAGGCTGGCTAGACGTGGCGGAGTGAACATATCTGGCATCATCTACGAGACGCGAGGTAAGTTCAAAGTGTTTCTTGAAATCTTCGTTCGTGATGAAATCACCGAGCACGCTAAGAGGAAAACTGTCACTTCAATGGATGTCATACGAATTGAAAAGGCAGAGGAGAACCTAGCAAGGCTACGGAGGCTCAACAGGCCTTTATCCGGCATGCAAAATACACAGAAGCTGAATTTTATACATCATATGACGTTTGCATTTGTTATTTCACAATAATTATCAAAAATGAGCTACAATTTAAAAGTAAATATTTTATCCACTGTGCTACAGTTTCGTTTAACAAATTCTGCAGTAAACTAATGTGGCTTTAATTTTTTTTTCCTTTTTAAGAATTCTACATGGCTCATTCATATTTTGATACATGCATAGCATATTGAACAAGCAGTATTTACTTTGTGCAAGAATTAGTTACGCAATTTTACCATACTGTGAATAAATGTAAATTAAAAATGCCTTATCCATGCCCTTCAATTTGTAAACGTAACGTTGTCTGTGACAACGGACAGTCGGTCAAAACAAACATTCAACGTCATGGTACTAAAATTGCTCGACGTCAACAACTACCGGTGAATTGGGAGGCGTGACTGTAAAGGGGCGTGGATAATTTAACTTGACACTTAGTGAGTAATAAACGTCAAGCAAACACCTGAGTGCAGACGTGACCCTAATGATCGATTGCTGCGATGGCCGGTATGGTTTGTGGTGGGAAGATGAAGTGAAAGTGTTTTTGATTTGTTATAATTGTTGAAGTACATTTGGATAGCGGTTGTTCAGAAGAAACGCACTCCAAATTTCTGGTTGTCACTAACAACATTATAAATTGGTGAGATAGTTGGTAGTAGGTATTTCGAAGTAACTATTCTGAGTCATTCACCAACATTACTTCTCTAACATTACATTTTAAATTGTTATTTATTTAATTTTGTAATACGGTGAAATATGAATAACTTGCAATTTAAACATATATCTTATCAGTTTTTTTGGCAGGGATTGAACAACTTGTATTCAAAAATATATTTCCTTTCAAACTAAACACACAGAAGTATTGATCCGATTAAAATTTATGTTATTTTTAATGAGAAGTTTTTTGACACTTACCCGTAATATCTATGCTGCTAAACCAAATCAGTTCTTTTCAAACGAACTGTACGAAAATGTTCCATGAGTAGCGTAGAGTGGGTGTGTCCAAGGGAAATTTACTATGAAGTGGCTATACAGTACCCTGAATTATACGTATAACCATCAGACTTGTAGGTAGCCAGGTAGATATTCAAGCAGTGTAGTTCAAGAGGGAAGGTAAATATTCAAGCAGAACAATTCAAGAAGCAAGACACGTATTCCTTACTTACTTAACAAATAGTCATCTAGCAAACACTAAAGCACGAAGTAACACGCTCAGCTTTTATTAACTTATGTTGTCACACAAATTTTCCAACTTGGTAGAAGTTAAAATCTTGACTGTAAGTTTTCTCGGGTTACTCACGTTTACCTCCTCTTCACATTCCACTACTAATCCATACTCACCTCATGTCGTACTCACCAGCATATTTTAAGGGTTGGCTATTATTTCTTTTCACATATAGCAAGAAATATTTTTGTTTGGTACTTGTCATATAAACGATTTATTTTCCTCTTTCAGGAGTATCGCACATATCTTAGTAGTGATTAACATTTTTAGCGCTACATATTCAAAACCACTCGTAAATTGTAATACAACTCTAAATTTTGTTTAGTGGCTCTTTGAAATTTGCTGCAATTTGACTTATTGAAAATGAACAGGGTTTGTGAACATACGCTATTGCTTAAGTTTTGATGGCAATACATTGTTGTAACGAGCAAACCAGCTAAAGAAATAAAATCATAGATACATTCAGTAAATAACAATGCAAATACATGAACATCGCAGAATTAAAGTGAACAAAAGTATTTTTTGTCACCCATTCGATATCGTGTTTGTGAACAGATTGTTGAGTTTTTTTTTTAATTGGATTAGGAGTAAACTAATACTGTATCGGCGATACCACCCGAGAGACATTGCAGTCTTCTTAATGTTTTCGTTTGTTTTGTTGGTGTTCTACGGCTACTAGGAGAACAGGGAAGATGTATGCGCAGCAGAAAGCTACTTCCAGAATGTCAGAGAATGCAGATTGTCACAACAAACGTCCACTTACAATATCACAACAGCTTAGAGGTAAGATAAGTCACTTAGGTATATGTTATAATTATTAGTGTCTTTGATAAGCTAACGGAGTGCTAAAAAAATATTAAAAAACATAATTTCATAAAATATGAACAAATAAAAAATAAAAATGAAGTAATTTATAGTGTAAAATCGTTACCTAAATGCATAGTAAAATATTAAGATGTTATTAAATAACAAACATTTGAATTCTTTACAAATAGGTGGTATTGGTTATTTTTGGATACCTCCATCATCTTGGTCATCTTATTATGTCGAAGATAATTTTAGTTGTCTTTTTTTTTTCACTCTTCGTTGTACATTTTAACAATGTTGCTTTAATAATCAGTTTTGATGGTAAAAAAATACTATGTAAATGACATAAAATCCAGGCATAAGTAACATAAGAATTGTAAACCTAAAGAAAATTTTTCATCTGCAATTTTTGTAGCCTAACACCACTGGCAGTAGAAAATTTAAAACATATATTCTAGCCTTGAATATCTAGTACAAGTCCGGTGGATTTCATAAATAATATATAAATTCTAACCCAAGATTTTTGGAAACAAGACATTTATGCTTCCATGTAAAATGTCCAATTTTTATCTTAAATGTAACACAACAAGAAATTGGTAAATATTCTCTGGATGCTGTGTAATACTGAATATCACAAGGTTCAACAGACTTTATCAGCTTTAATTCCCTTAAATTTTCTAAAAGTTTTTCAGAAATAATAGAATGCGCTGTTCCAGAGTCAACAAGAGCATTTATAGTTAATCGTCCTAAAATAGCATCAACACGAGGGGTTGGAAATTTCTGAATACCATTAATATTTGGAAAATTTACTTGGCATTTGCTCAAATTATTTTTCTTGTCACCATATTTATGAGAACCAAAAAATATTGAAAATAATGGCCAAGCAAGATTTACAGACTTTAGTATATGAGCATTATATTGATAATTGGTAGGACTGCCATGATTACAGGGAAGATCGCTCAACAGGCAAAAAACACTAAGTGCACTTAGTGTTTTTTCTCTGACATTTTATGTATCCTTTGGACTTAGTGATTTTATGGCGTTCCATTGTTAAGGAGTTATGTTGAGATAGGACTTGGAGCTTTTTCCCTGCAAATGGAACACACCATTCTGTACTTATTCCTATGAATAACAATTTTTCTGCATTTTTGGACTTAGTGCCTTTTCCTTGCAAGTATACGATACATAAAAGAGACACCGACTGACTGACATATCTAACTGATATATCAAACTTCAGCCCAAACCACTGGACCTAGAATCATGAATTTTTTTGTAATGGTTCCCCTCAGGTCGTAGGCGAGCACTAAGAAAAATTTTTTCGAAATTCGACCTCTAAGGGGGTAAAAAGTGGTGAAATGTATGTCCCAAGAAACGTCAATAGAGCTCGAACCCGACGGCCTATCATCGTGACTTTCACTTTAATGGGGCACACACAGAAATTCATATTAGCCAATTTAAGGATCCTTCGAAATTCAACAATTAAAGAGGTGAAAAAACATTAAATATGTTTCCGGTTAACTATCGATAGCTGTAGAATCCTTCGGTTTAGTGTAACTTTACGCTATGAGAAATAGTATTTTAGTAATTTCGTAGTTAGTTTTTTTGATTTTTTCTTCGTGTAAGAAACAAGGACATTAGTTTTCAGTAATTTATATTTATTTTATATTTATAGATGTAATTGTAGCTACCCAGTAGGGTTAGTTAGCAAACGCCTCTGGTTGAGTAGATATAGGTGAGTTTAGTTTTTGTAACCAGACAGGCAAGGTTCCCATCCAAATTATTTACTTATTATTTATTTATGTGTTTTGTGTGTTTTTAGTTTTTTATGTATATTAGTATTTTTAAGAATTTCCATTGTTTCTTTAATTTACCGTTAATTTGTTTATAAATCTCCAACCCAGACTACAGTACTTGTAACCATCATGAATGAAATTTTCAAAACTAACTTGTATCAAACATGTCATAAAATTCATTGATATACTACTAGTTCCTGTAATTTTCAATTCATTAGTTAATCACAACTTTTCTTTTGGCTACACCGCAATGGCCATTTTGTGACTTTGATGGGTGGTTATGCACAACTTATGAGGCCTATTTTTTTTAATTGGTGAAATGACGTGTTATCTGGAGTGCAAGAGCTGAACAGTGTTTGGCACAAATATAAAAGTATAAAATATAAAATAGGTTTTTATCTATTTTTTATACTCCTAAGTGCTATTGTTTAGTAAATATTTTAATTTATTTTTGTGACAAAACAACATTTGTCGGGGAAGCTAGTGTGTGTGTATATATATATATATATATATATATATATATATATATATATATATATATATATATATATATATATAAAGACACACACCTACACCAAATTTCTGTGCGGTCTACTTTGTTACAGGGCATTGTAAACTATTCTTATAATACCCTAAAAACGGTAACCAAATATAAATTATCATCCCCCAAAAAAGTAATATAACACTCACTTATAATTAATTTTTGACATAATTATTCCTCCAGCTATAAACAGATTGTTTTTGTTTGATTACTACATTACATAAACAAACATGTTAATCTTCATACTTCATGACGCCACGGTTCTGTGCTAAGCAGCGGCCTTAATTGCAAGCGCATGTAAGTTCTTCATACTGTCAGGTTTTAAAAATAAAGTAAATATTTGAAGCTACCAGGGTAACAGGGTAAAATGGGAATAGAACATTAGTATAAAAATAGACGTAGCAAAAATTAAATTTAAAAAATTAATACCGAACCAGTGACATTTCTTGTACAATCTAGAATCAATAAAACCCTGTGTATTATTCACGATGAGTGAGAATGCAATGTGTTAATTTCTCGTGGTTAAAGTTATGAATATGTCAGTCGAGATATGTTTCAATTGGAAATTAGCCTTCTCTGGAATTGTAATCAAAAATTTTATTGCGTTAAGTAAAATTTAAACATTTGGTTTTTTTTTAATGTTTTGGCACAATACAAAATGTTGTTGTTTAATGTTAAGTAGTTTAAAGAAATTACATTTTACAGTTGCACTTCAGTGTAACATCACTAGTACTGCCATTATAATTTTCTTTACAGAATAAGTTACAACATTTAATATAACATTTTCCAGAAAAATTCACGCATTCAGTCCTGAGTTAGCCTGTACAAATGTTTCTCGTTAACTTTTCTGTGTTGCGCGGGATTTTATTTATTTATTTATTTATTTATTGCATTTCACCAATTCTGCAGCACAGAGACAATAAGAGTGAGCAATTTCTTATGTATTACCTGTGGTATTACACACAGAAATATGTAATATATTTAAATAAATTCTTTACAACTACAGTGAATTTCAAGTTTACAAATGCATTCAACAACCACAGATTTAATTCAGTGGATGAAGTTTTGCATTGTATTTCAAATAAACTATATTGCGCACGAGGAGGGCAACCCTGCTTCGAAAGACTTCTCGACTATTCGACCGTAGGTATTTGACGACTCCCGACATCTACATGAAATGAAGCCCTGCGATACATAAGCGGTAGAATGCGATGGAGTTGGTAGTTGATAATACCCAGAGAAAACTCAACTTCCGTCGAAAATGTCCACCGTGTAACCCACATACGAAACAATGGGGTGTGATCCCGCCAAGAATAGAGCGCAGATCGTGTTGACGAGAGCTTCAGCCACTGCACAAATGTAACCTCAGTATTTCAATCAAAGATAAAACATATCTATCTTGCGACAATAAAGCGGACAGCAGTGTTATGTCATTAGATGAACAATATTCGTCACGTGTACCTCCGTATATCAGTGACTATATGTTTTGTAGATGATCCACAGCTGCTAAGATGCCAGGTAAGATATATTCGCATGCAGAGAACTGTACCCAGGATGTCAGAGAATGCAGCTGGTTTCAGCGGACATCCACTAACTATACATCAGCAGCTGAGAGGTAAGATAAGTCACATGAGTTCAAATCGTGTGATAATATTGATAGTATTTATTACATGTGAATAACTGACGTTAACGTTCAAATGTTATAATGAATAAGATTCCAAGGTCACTTTTTTCTCACGTCTGTGCTTATAGCATGTGTTAAATTACATTTTAAATACTTGTGACCGCCGCCCTTCTCTAGCCACGCTGGGTTCACAAATATCCTCTCCAATAACAGCCACTTTCTTTGCCTCCGTCTAGCTCAGCGGGTTTACTGAATAAAAACAAACACGTTCAATAAGTTCGTCACGCGTCTATCACAGCCGTATTTTCCCTCGCTCAGGGCAGAGACAGAGCAGCGATAAATAATAAGTACCATCTCCCTCGATTGGAGATTGGAAGTTCACAAAACAACTGACGAGGTACACGACTGCTCGGTATTCCGTGTTTAATTGCCACGATTCCCGACAAATTAAATCTTACTGGAGCAACACGATGACACTCTCCAGGAGGACAGACGCCCGCGCCCCGCGTACGTCCTTATGCCCCGGAGACCGCCACACATCTCTCTACCAACGCTCGCGAAAGCAAGCCAAGCCACGCTATCCCTCCCCCAGCTCCGATCCGGCCAATCGGAAGCTTCGTTACAAACTGACCTGCCCTGCAAACCGCACTGAACTTAGGCGATTACGGCTGTATTAGACGTCATTTTTATTTTCGGAAGCAAACATAATACATTAATTTAAATTCCTGACACATGGATTACACTTTTTTCCTCTCTTATTACTAATTTTACATATAACTTAAATTTAAAACATAACGGCCAAGTGTGATTTTCAGTTGTGTTGCTTCCTCCCCCCTTCTCCGTCCGCCATCTTGGTTCAGCGGGGCGGCTACCGTCCACACCTGCTGGGCGCCACATTTATCTCTGCTGACAACCCTGGTCTAGAGTGAAGGGAAACGATTAGTTCCACCCTCATCCGCTTGTAATCAAAATACTAATTTTACATATTTACCATTAAACTGCTTCTTAATAAATTGAATGGACAAGCTGAGATCCTACAGAGCCCAACGCAACTTGAACTTACTCTGTAGCCCTGTTCCTTCCAATATTATTTACAATCAAATCAAAGAAATTCTCACTCTGTAATGCTACCAACTATATATCTCCTAAAAATTAATAACATTGATCCTCCCCACTCTTCTTTACAAACATTTGCCTAATTCACTACATTAAATAATTTATATACTGTGGCCCGGATGCACATTACAAACTTCCCATTTCTAGCAAGCTATGACTTTCTCTTTGGGCAGTTTGCCTTTACATTCAGTGTTCGGACTGCACCCTTCTGAACTATCTCTCTCTTCTATTGTCGATTAATTATCTGCCATGAAATAATTGTACTGACAAATTTAAATATTCATCCGACAAATTAGTACGTCTCATTAAATGCACGTTTACAGTCTTAATGCGCATGAATTTTACTTAATATAAATAATTAGGGAATGCTATAGTAAACGAGATGATGTAATAAATTTTAAGCACTTGTTTCTTAGCGGAATATAATTTTATAATAAATAGTTAAGGCTCTTTTGAATCAAAAGGGCATTGACGATAACTAAAGGCAACGTTTCATACGGTGATCTAACAATATTGTTGATGTGGACCTTTAATGTAAAAGTTAATATTTTTATTACCCTTAATACTATCAGTTTACGTTCGAATGAAAGGGATCGATGGATCAGTTCACAGACTGAACAGAAATATAAGGCAATTAAAAATATATATTAGAAATAAGTGTTGCCTTACATTTTAAAAATTTCAGACAAAATGCCCCAAATCCAATAAAACAAACAATATCAGAGTTCATCACCCAGGCTTGGGTCAACTAACATTCTGTAGGCTATTCTTAAGCAAATAGTACTGCGTACTATATATGCTGCAGCATTTGTTCTCCAAATAGCTCAACTTTCCTTTCAATATACCTTTTTAAAAAATTAAATTTTTTTTCAGCCAAGGTAGTAGTTCGATACTCTAAAACCGCTTTCAAAATATTATTTTAATTTGCCTGCTCTTACAACGTATGCTATGAGTATAAATCAAACATGTATTAGTAAGCAAAATATTAGTTTTTTGAATATCAATCATAACCGAGAAAATTTTGGCAAAGTAAGATAAAATTAAAACAAAAATTGGTCAACTAATCTATAATGATTTACACATATTGTACAAAATATTTCCAATTTTACTTTTTAACAGGCTAAGTATATAATTAAATATGAAAGGAAATTTAAGACAAGAAGAGAAAATTATCACCGTCACTCATAACAAACGTAATATACCAATTAATAATATGACGTGTTTAAGACGACGGTAATATTTGCCTAGTGTAAATGTATTATAGTTATTTTATAGACTTAAAAATATACATATAATAATAAATTTCAAGGTAAATGAAAATACCGTGACTTCATTAAACCGACCACACTTACTTACATCTGTAAAATGCAAACCTAAATGTAAAATATTAATCAAAGTAATTTCCTTACTGGTTTTTCACCATGCATATTTCAGATTGCATTTTTCTAGTTTTGTATTGCTATTTTAGGTAACGCAGCAAATGAAGCAGAGAATACGGCAGACATCACCGCTTGCCTTGAGCCAACTATGATGGCATCACGACTGCTGGGACTTGAGACATTTAGAATGAACACAATAATTCAAGGGGATGGCAGCATCAAGCATATTCTAAAGAGATCAGTCAAAGCGACAGTTTACGCAACAATTATTGTTATATTGTTGCTAATTTTCAATATACATTTTATGTATCTATGTATACACAAAAAATTATGTGGAATTTCTCACTTAACTACAGATACAATTGCTACCATCGCAGCTTTGGTGGGATTAGTAGGAATGTGCTTCAATAATAAGCCCAGGCAGGAGATTCTACAAAGGTTTGTGGTGGTGGACGAGTTTTTGCTGAGAAATTCCGCAGAATTCTACAGTAAATGGATCAGAAAGACAAGATTGATTTTGTTTTGTGCTTTTGCCATAGTTATTTCCACTGCGGTCTTGGAACAATTAGTTTCAGATGAGGTCATGTTTTTTCTACTAATTTGGCTTGAAACCGTCATAGATTTAGTGAAGTTATGTATTATAGCGAACTATGCTAATGAAGTGTTTCTTGTACGTCATTGTTTAGTTCTTCTCAACACATTACTTTGGGATTCTCTTAACGAAAGAGATGAAAATAACGAAATCCGTCACAAAATAATTAGGAAAAACCGAGTTAATTCAGCAATACATACTGCTTTTATAAATGATAACATTCAAAAAAATGTTTTACTGAATACACTCTCATTAGCCAGAGATACATTGAGGACGCCACGTTATTCTGGGGCGGACAAAATATTGGATGTCAGAAGAGTTTATAATTGTCTGATTCACATTATATATCTTATTAACTCTTCGCAAGGAACGCTGATTCTTCTGATTGTCATTTCGTGTTTCATAAACGCAGTTTTCTGTACAAACACGGTTTTGATTAATTTATTTAGGCACTCCGACCAAACACTTAGTTTTCGTACAAATCCCATGGTATTTATACTTTCGTTGTGGACAGCGATAGACATTTTTGAGACAGTAGTGATCATATGCGCGTGCAGCGCCACAGTGAAGGCTGCAGAGAAGACAGGAGACACAGTTCAGGAGCTGCTACTGAGACCGGGAATACACGAGGAGACACGAGTACAGTTGAAGGAGTTTTCAGACCAGATATACAACTCAGAACTAGAGTTCACTGCAGCTAACTTCTTCTCTCTGGACCTGACAATCATCCCCTGCATGGCTGGGTATATCATGTCGTATGTCCTTGTTCTGCTGCAGATAAATCCTCGTACACCTAAGTAGTCAAATGTATTAATGGGATACCTATAGGCCTACATGACAAGTCTTGTGTGTTGTGTGCGTATTTGTAAGGACTTGTTTACACATTTGGTTTGGTGACTATGGGTATAGGTGTGATATAATTAATACAATATTGTTTCTGTTTCGTACACGTCTCTCTTTGCAATTCTTTATCGAATGGCATTGTTTTTCTCTTTTTTTAATTTAAATCTTATTTATATTATTGTTTCTTGTGTTTAGGAGACAAATTAGATTATTAACAATATAATTTATATTCTGTGAAACATACGTAAATAATTTTACTCTTGTTGCAATTTTAAAGAGCAAATTTCTGACAATAGAAAAGATTTTCAGGATAAAATTCTTGCTTTTGTAGACTTGTCTAGTAAGGAAGTTGTCTCTTAAGACGTATAGACATAGGTACGAAATTTTAGGTAATCAGATTACCAAAAATAAAGTTTATACTATAAGTGGCAGATGCCAGTATTAGTCTTTGCACGGAGGAGCGAGGTAAGAGGCGCACGGCGGAAAGAGATGCCTGTGCTATTAGCTGTTTCACAAACATCAACTACGGTGGGATTAGCTGTTTGTAAGGCACTTGAAGATAAAGAACAGTCGAAATTGTGCGGGAAGCACACCCACTGCAGTGGACACGTGTTTACTCTCCTCGCACCAACTTTGTGTCCTTGGCTGATACGCGTTTTTCGTCCGTAAAATATATTATAAGAAATACAACGAGGCCGACGGTGTGTCGAAGCACATACAAGTTGTAGTATTGTCGTAAGTAATGGCGTGTTTTGTTCTGCGTTACTGTAGCTTATGTGACGTTTAGGACGAACAATGCATTTACGCCTAAGACTCAGAAATGGCACGTGTTGTTTATACAGTCTGCTATTCAGTAGTTCAGATCCACTTCAAAGGGCAACTGAAGATTCGGTATCCTAAAATAGAGTGCATATCCTACGACACATATTCCAAGATTGTGCTTCTGTATGGGTCCGTTCACTTACGGAAATATAACCGATATAGCCTAGAACAACTGCAGACTGTTTAAATGATTTCGAACACTAAAAACATGCATTGCAGTTCAGTGCAATTTGGTGCAGCTGCAACCTATTGGCTTCCCCCACAAAATCGTTCATGCATGTTAAACATAACACTTATTAACACAGTGCCTGTTATACGCTTAGCATTAAGTAATGACGTTTGTGTCCATTAACATCACCTATAGGCCCTAACCATTGCCACGGAAATATTTTTTCAGCTGATATAATAATATCTCCGACAGTGCATTCACGTTACAGAGTATGTGTTACTTAACTTTGTCACCGAGGTTTAAATTTTGTACCGATATTACTGAACTTAGATTTATTGTGATAGTTTTGTTTACCACCCTGCGATTAGTGAGAAATATTTTTCCTACAAAGACATCAGCATCGTTGAAATATAAACCATAAGTTTAAAAAAATATATATTTTACAACTGTCAACAAATTTTCCTACCTGAAATAATTCGAAATGCATAATATTGGATTTCTCGTTCCTCAAAAGAAAATGTTTTTATAAAATTCCGTAGAAAGTATGTAGAAATTTCCAAAAATTTTAAAGGGAGTCATGAAGAAATAATGTCATTAGTGAGGACTACATTATGTCATTACAAAAAAAAAAACTTAGCTTACATTTACTGCCCATAGTGACAAAGATTATTTGTTTTAGCTTGTAGACATCAATGTATTTGTTTTACTTCAAATCGAAGTGGACAGTTTGTAGTTTAATATTTTTTTATTATTCATCTTATTGTGATATAATTTCCACGTTCGGATATAACGAGGAGGAGGATATTATGTCAATTTGAAATTTCGTGCAATGTTGGATTGTGTGTTTAAAAGCATATACCGTAAACCGGGGTTACCGGTGTGTTAGTTCACTATCCTGTTATTATATATTATTATTATATAATAAGCAAGTTATAAAATTTGTAAATATCTGTTGCATGTAGATCTTGGCGTACTCAATAACTCAATTGTAAACTATACGTGTAAGTGGTCAACAGAGTGAATAAAAAAAATAAATAAATAAATTTACTTTATGTAGTGTAATTAGTGATTATTATTGTAATTGTTTATTATCATACAATCGATCACAGTCTTAGAAGTAAGTCATGATAATTTTCGGAATAAAAATGAGTAATTTAGGTTGTTTTGTAACTTATATATCTTTGCTATAAGCAGTATTGTCTTTGGAGTAAGGAATAAGGAGGGATTGCACTCTTAAAGAGGTTATTTCAAGGGAAGTTTTATTTGATCTGTCTCTCTGGAATGTTAAGAAAAGAACATTTAATGCAACATTTTATAGCTAATTGTCATCAAGAAAGTATCGATTCTGTGTGTGTTAAGCTTTTTTTTTTTAAATAGTCTTTTAATGTAGTATCTCTATGCAGACAACAGGTTATAATACCAGCGATGAAAATAATCGTTTGTAAAATATAGCAAGACAAAATAAAAAAGGCTGTATAAAACTTGTAATATAGATGCAATTTCATTGTTCACAAGTACAACAGAATTCAACAGGTTACGGGCCCAGAAGACTTCTAAAGAAAAAGGTATATGAAACATTGTCTTGTGGAAATGATGAAGAAACTTATTAGAACCAATACTCATGGTGGTATGTTATAATTGTAACCAATGCTCCATTGTGGTAAGTTTGATCTGTTTCTGACACATATTTTCATCTAGAATAAAAAATAAAGGTACAGACACAGCTTGTTAAAATGTACCAGAAAAATTCAAATTTATCCTCCGTCAAAATGTTAGTTGATCACAACAGTTTTGCTATGTGGAAATTACGCATTTCTGTGTTATTACGTTCATCAGGAATAGAACATGTTGTGTTTCGCACTGAGAAATTAAGCGGTAAAGAGCCAGATAAAGACAAAGATAAGTGGTTAAGAGATGATGTGAAATCTTAAAGAATCATTGTATTTATAATTTACAAAAAATTTATAATAACTGCACAAGTGCTGCAGCTATGTATGCAAAGCTAGAAAGTCTGTGTATGAGAGACCAAGCACAAACACAAAATATGTTGATGGAAGAATTCTTTAAGTTTGAATTTGATACAAGTAAAGATATGGCAACTAATCTGAGTATTCTTGAGAATATTGTTGTGAAAATAAACGCAATTTCGAAGAAAACTGACGAGGAAATGCAAATTGGACGTATAATGTCAATTCTATCGAAAAGTTTTCAACCTCATTTCACAACAGCTTCGGAATCGGTTACAAAAGATGAAAAAATGTTGGAAAATCTAATGGCACGTATTTTGAGAGACGAAATTCGTTATTACACCAAATTTGATGCCAGTAATGAATCTGTCGCATTTAAAACAAACCGTCTAAAATGTTATGAATGTGAACCAGCAACACACTTTCTTCGTGACTGCCCTAAAAATAAAACCCAGAATAAGAAGGCAAAACGTTATCCAAATTGTTCGTTTTGTAAGAAAAACAATCACCCAGAAGATAAATGTTTTTTTCAGGAGGAAACACGTTGATGAAAGAAAATCGAAAGATGAACATAAAGTTGGTTTCCTTAGCATTGAAGAAAGAACAAATTGTGGATTTGTGACCAGTGAAAACCAAGAAATTCTGTTTGTTTTAGATTTAGCAGCAACTTCTCACATGGTAAATGAAAACTTGCTTATTGAAAAAAAAAGGACTTTTCTCGTATCATATATACATCTAAAAAGGGCGAACATTTGGAAGCAAAGAGTATAGTTAAGATGATAGTTGATGAATGTTAATTGAAAAGTGTTTTGTATATCCCTGGACTCTAGACAAACTTGCTTAGTGTTCCAGCAATCACTCGGAATGGAGGTGAAGTAAAATTCACAAATAATAAAGCTCTGATCATTATAGATGGAAAATATATTGTAGAAGGTAAAAAGCAAAATCCAGGCCTATATGTAATAAAAGTACATCCCATTATGGACGAAACTGCACATTTCTCATCTGAAACTAATTCACTGCTTGATTGGCATAAGAAATTGGTACACTTAAGCTGGAAAAACATGAAACTATTTGCAAATATGTCAGTAGGCCTTGACCTAGAAAGCACTCAAGTTAAAGACATTGTATGTGAAGTTTGTCAAAATGCCAATAAGACTAGAAAACCATTTCACGATAATGATAAACGTGCTGAAAAACCCTTGAAACTGATTCACACTGATCTGGTAGAAGTAGAAAGTGAGACTTGTAATAGTAAAAAATATTTTCTTATGGTGCTCGATGATTGTACACACTTTGCTTAAGTCTACCTACTCTCAAGAAAAAACGAAGCAGTCGACGCTCTAAAGGAATACATAGAAGAAACAGAAAGCTATTGGGTTTCTAAAGTCTGCAAGATACGTTCAAACAATGGTGGAGAATATATTAGCACGAATTGGAAAACTTGGTGCAAGGAAAAAGGAATTGTTTTGGGTTATACAATCCCATACACTCCTCAGTTGAATGGTCAAGCTGAAAGACGCAATAGAACTTTGATAGAAAAAACACACGTACACTACTCTTTGAATCTAATCTTGATAAAACACTGTGGGGTGAAGCTCTCTAAACTGCAACTTATTTAATGAATAGAAGTCCAACATCATGCTTAGAATGCACACCTGCAGATAAATGGCTATGTGAAAAACTTGATCTCTTAAATATCAAATTATTTGGCCTCATAGCTTATGCTAAAATACTTGGTCACTTGAAGAAGCTAGATAAACGTTCCCAAAAATCTATTTTGTTGGTTATGTGACAAAAGGATACAGGTTATGGGATCCAAGTGAAAAGAAAATCATAACTTTACATGATGTTACATTCACCAGAGAGCTATACTCATTAAAAACCCAGTAAAACCACCACTTTTAATATATTACAGAAAAAAAAACCAACATTTCTTTGAAAATGATGGTAATGTTGAAGATGAAAAAGTTGAATTTGAAGTCAAAGCAGGCTCTAGTAACTCAAGAAAAACAGAGGGAGAAAATATTCTAAAGAATGCTATAAGTAGTGTCGAAAACCAGAACACAACATGCTGCAACAACAATGTTGAGAAAGAAAAATTTTAAAGCACAAAGAAGATACCTGAAAAATTAAAAAAACTATGTTTTACTTACACATGAAGAGGCTACTACTGGAGACGATGCTGAAATGTGGAAGAAAGCCTTAGAAGAGGAAAAATTCGTACACCAAGAGAATCAAACCTGGAATCTAGTCGAAAGAAACGAAGCAATGGGCAAGAAAATTCTTACAAGTAAATGTGTGTTCAAGGTGAAGGATGATGGGAGATTTAAAGCCCGTCTTGTAGTTAAAGGATGTCAACAGCAAGCCGGAGTGGACTACGATGATATTTTTGCCCAGTCTTCAGCACAGATACCCTAAGAATCATGATAGCATATGGTGCAAAGAATAATTACAAACTGATGAAATTCGATATCAGGACAGCATTCTTATATGGAAAGATAGAAGAAGATTTGTATATGTCATTACCTGAAAGATATTCTGACGATACAAAAACATGCAAGCTTCAAAAGGCCACTTACGGTCTTCGACAAGCTCCAGCTCAATGGAATAAGTGTATCAGTTAAGTTTCATACCATTGATAATCAACAACTCGCCATTTCCAGTACAACCATAGATAACGACATAGATCTAAAAATATAACAACAACCACATTACAATACACACCACCTCCTCCCCTGTTAAGATATCACAACACATAGTCCTTCAATTTCGTTGGAAGTTGCATCATGCGTCTGTGGGGTGTGTCGCTATTGCAACTGCTGATCCCTTGGTCCCCTATGTGGTCACGCCTGATCTCCTGTTTGGATCTCCTACAAGGGCTTAACCCTTGATTTGATTGGTCAAATCCTTTAAAAGGACTAGATCCAGGGCTTAGTGAATCAGGATTACCATAGTCTTGGGTCACTGAGGACCAGCCCCCTTCCTGGAGATCCGAACATTCTGCCACATTTCGATGCTCAATTCCTCTCTCTGATAGTGTTCTCACTGGCAGTGAGCTGACAACCTCACTTCCAAGATTAGATCTTGCAAATTGTCCTTTATTTACATGTTTATTGTGCTTCTTTCCTTCCATTCTGGTATGTACAGGTGTCTGCAACTGTGTCCTGATCATTTGTGTTTGCCTATTCTGCACTTTCCATGGTAAGAGTTGATCCACATGTCGCTTGTACCTCTTGTCAGACATATCAGCCAATTCATAGATCCAATGCCCTTGTGAAGCTATTACGACTCCTGGCAACCATTTTGTAACTTAACTACAGTAGCGAAACAGCACTAGCTCCCCTACCTGGAATTGGTGCTTTAGAACCTCGGTATTTTGTATTGGCTGCGTATGTTCCAATGTGTTTGTCACTGGTTGCAACTGGTACAACGCTGTTCGCAGTAGGCGTCCCATCAACAGTTCTGCAGGAGTCTTCTGCGATACAGAACATGGCGTTGTGCGGAGTGCTAAAAGTATTCTGGCCATTCTTGCTTGCCAGTCTCCATCCCCTAATTTTCTTAGCTTCCCCTTTACTGTTTGCACCATCTGTTCCACTTGGCCATTACTGGATGGGTGAAAGGGTGTCGCTTGAACAAGCCGAATGCCATTCTTTGACGTAAATTTCTTCATTTCCAGGGACACAAATGCTGTGCCATTGTCCGAGACTATACACTCGGAAATGCCATGACAACTGAAAATCTCCCTCAGCTCTCTAATCACAGCTGCCGATGATATTGAGGGCACGATTTTCACCTCCATCCGTTTTGAGTATGCATCCACCACTATTAGAAACATTTTTCCTTGAAAAGGTCCGAAAAAATCAACATGTAGTCTCGCCCATGGTTTTGTCTCTGGCGGCCAGCTATACTCTTTCAGCTTCGGAGGATTAGTGTGAAGCTGTTGACATTCTGGACACTGTCTTACCACCTGTTCTATGTCATGGTCCATTCCTGGCCACCACATGTAGCTGCGGCTTACCGCTTTTGACCGAACAATCCTATCGTGGTTGGCATGAAGCATTCCCAATATTTATTTTTCGCAATACTGTTGGCACAATCACACGATTACCCCATAGAATGCAGCCATTATATAAAGACAATTCATCCCTTCGAGTCCAATGTGGTCAAAGCTCTTCTGTCATGCGACCCTCAGGCCACCCTACTAAAGTCCTGTGCTTTACTTGCGCTAGTACAGGACCTTCCTCTGTCAGTGTAGCCAGCTTCCCAGCATCAATTGGAGGGTCTGGTAAAGCCTCCAACATGAGAACATCTCCCACTGCTGGAATGTGAATCTCTGGTGCCTGTACTGGTAGCCTACTTAAGGCATCAGCATGACCAATCTGTGTCCCCGGTCTATATACTAACTGGTAGTCGTAAATGGACAACCAGAGGCTCCAGAGCACCAACTGTGGCGACAATATGTATGGGGTCTGTTTCATCGGGTCCAGAAGTCGCAGGAGAGGTTTGTGATCGGTAACCACGGTAAATGTTCTCGCTGCCAATTATTGCCTGAATTTTGTCACCCCAAACATGATCGCTAAAGCCTCCTTATCTATCTGGGAATAATTCTTTTCGTGCTTCTGCAGAGAATGGGAACCGAATGCTATGCGTAATTCGCTGTCATCTTCATTTTTATGGGCTAACATTGCCCCAAGCCCATATTCTGATGCGTCACAGGTTAAGACTATGGTTTGGATGAATCATAATGTGTGAGCACTGCTTCAGACTGCAGGAGCCCTTTTGCTGAATCAAACACTTTTTGATGTACTTCTTTCCATTCCCATTTCTTCCCATTGTCTAACAGCCTATGTAATGGCTCTAAAAGGTCAGCTTTATTGGGTAAAAACCTCTCGTAAAAATTCAGCAGTCCCAAAAACGACTGAAGTTCCTTCTTTGTGGTTGGGGCTGGAGCATCGTGAGTTGCTCTTACCTTCTTCTGTGTTGGGTGTATTCCACTGCTATCCTCCCAGTGTCCCAAATTCTTGACTGTCGTGGCTGCAAACACACATTTTGATTTTTTTAAGCTGTAGGCCTGCTGCCCCAATTCGTTTAAGCACTTGGTGTACCCGTAGCCAATGTTGTTCTTCTGTTGCCCCAGCAATTAATATATCATCCAAGATCACAACTACCACAGGTATCCCTGCCAACAAGGTGGCCATTAGCCGCTGAAAGATTGCAGGGGCATTAGAAACTCCAAATATCAACCGTTTTACTCGAAATAGTCCTTTCATAGTATTTACAGTAAGAATATCTGATGTTGCCTTATCTACTGAAACTTGTAGGTAGGCTTCTGCCAAATCTAACTTGGTAAAAAGATTCCCTCCTGCCAAGTTTGAGAAGGCCTCATTTATTGTTGGAAGGTGGTAATCAGTTTTCTTGCACACTGCATTAACTGTGCATTTGTAGCCACCACACAATCATATACAACCATCTGCTTTCCTTATTGGTACCAATAGTGTAGCCCATGCTGAGTATGCCACTGGTTCAAGTACCTTTCGCTCTACCAACCTGTCAATTTCTGTGCTGACCTGATCTGCTAAAGCGAATACTATAGGCCGGCTCTTACGAAACACTGGTTTTGTCCCAACCTCCAATTCTACAGTCACTGGTGGCCCTGTATATTGCCCAAGTTCCCTTTCTTCAAATACTTGTGGGTATGCTTCGATCATCGTCGCAGTTTGTTCTTGCTGTATATGGTGAATCTCTTCTACACTGATCCCTAAGGGCTCCAACCAACTACGTCCGAGTAAACTTGGGCCATTCCCTTTTGCCACTAACAAGGCTAACCTAGCTGAAGCTGTTTTAGTTTGCACATCCACAGTTAAGGACCCCAAAACTCCCAGCCTTTCTTGAGACCATGTGTGTAATACCATGTCTGCAGCTTGTAGTTTCGGTTGTGTATGCCACAATTGTCTGTATGTTTCACTGCTAATAATTGTGTGACTTGCCCCTGTGTCATCTTCCATATCTAGCTTCTGACCATCCAACCATACCTCCACACAGATTGGTGGGTGTCTTCTCCATGGGTTGCTGTTCATGTTGTACAAGTTGTACATTTCAGTGTCCTCTTCAAAAGAACCCTGGTTTTCACTCATATTGTAATTAACACGAGACCTACTTCTGCCATCTTTTGACTTCTGTATGCTGGTAAATTGTTGTTTGGATTTCTTTGAAATACAAGCCCTTCCTAAATGACCTTGTTTGGAACAAAAATTGCAAACTGTACTCCGGTGCCTGCATGTATGGGGGTTATGTGACCCATTACAACGCCAACATAGCTGTTGCCCTTCTGCTGACTTATTCTGAGGTGTGGTTTTGACATTAGTTTTATTACCTATACTGACACCACCCATTGCACCAACCAATTCACCTCCCACATCACCTCAAATGTCACTCATGTTCCGGTTGGCTGTTTCTGCTGCTACAGCCAAATCCACTGCGGCCTTGAAGGTAAGCTTATCCTTCGTAAGCAATGCATATTGCAACGTTTTGTCGCGTATGCCACACACTAAACGATCGCATAGCATTCTTTCAAGGTCTATAAAGTTGCAATGAGCAGCTAACCGCCGCAATTCAGCTACGTACTCGGCAATAGTCTCCCCTTATTGATGGTCCCGCTTGTGAAATTGAAACGACTCGACCATCTAATTTGGTTTCGGCTCAAAATGTGTTGACAGCAAGCCCAAAATCTTGGCTATTGCTACATCGCTCGTGGCTTTTGGAGACACCAACGACGAGACCAGGTTATAGAGCTCTGTGCCATATACAGTAAAAAATAAAGCGTTTTGTTCTTCCTTGTCTGTGACTTTATTGGCCTCAAAGTAATAGGTTAAACGTTCGGCGTATGACTTCCATGCGTCTCTCCCTGGCACGAACTCACCAAAAGAGCTGAACAGCGCCATTTCGTACACCTCACATCTGCACCGAACACGAAAATGTGTGTGTATATTCAATTTTGTCTACCGAGATAGCTGTATATGCGAATTCATATCCCGTCCTCGTCACCAATGTGAAATACTAAGTTAAGTTTCATTCTATTGAAAATCAATAACTCGCCATTTCCAGTACAACCATAGATAACGACAAAGATCTAAAAAGATGACAACAACAACAACAACAACAACAACAACAACAACAACAACCACATTACAATACACAACATTGGAAGCATTATTTTAAAGTCCTCAAACTTGGCTAAATCGACTATTTTCACGCGATAGTTCCCCAATACTTATATAATGGATTTGTTCGAAATTGAGGTCTACAGTACACAGGACTTTACTACAGTGATGTGTTCAGTAAAATGATTGAATGACCGCTTAATGTCCCGGCACAGTAAAAACTTTACGGTAGGAATACTACGCGCATGTTTACGACCATGGCCGTAGATATGATATCACAATACATGTGCCCACCAATGCCGTTCGTAATGCCTCATCAATTTTTGCCGCACACACACAAACATATCCTTCATTAGGCAGCAATCATAAGAGGGCGTGGTACATAATTCAATGCTAAAAGCATTCATATATTACTGTAGGATTCTTGAAGCCCATTTGCGAAAATAAAACAATATAAATCCTAAACAATAGTTTTAGTCAACGTTTTAAACAAAAAAAGTTTCCAGTGTTACGAACTTCTGAAGCACAATCTCTGACGCCGGAACCTCGTGCATTTAAATGCTGCACAAGAGATCACGCGTAACGTATTATTAATCTTGGATAAATAATTAGTCACAAAGTTTGCAAATACCATTATCTAGGATTGTCGTTGAGTAGTTCATCTATATTGGCTTCGAATAAAGCGTAGAAATCAATTGATATTTTCAGCGTATATTTATCTACCACGCACTCTTAATATCACCTACATACTGGCGAGCCGAGCGGTTCGCGAATCACTCGTGAGCAGCATGCTCGACAGTTAGTACGCTGTCTCAAACGAAATACGAGTGCCGAACGAACCGCTCGCGGCTATCCGAAGGAAGTCGGTTTTTTTTCGACTATCGATAGGGAATTCGCAGCTCCAGTCTGGACGAGTTCACTGCATGTTCGTGTGCTTGGACATTGCTCGCTAACCTTCTGTCCTATCAGTAGACTTTTATGCACTCGTAGGCTCCTTGTTGGTTCGGCTGTCCAGTAGATCGCTGAAGGTTAGTTGAAACTAATTTTTACTCAAACACGCTGCAAGCGGCTCGCGAAACATTGAACTTGCCAGTGTGTACGCACCCTAAAGAACACTGTGCTCGGTAACAAAATTTGCGGTAAACTCATAGGCATTAATTACTATAATGTAGAACTGTAGACACATAACTTTTTTGGTGCTAGTGGCCTTACGCGAGAAAAATGTTAACAAACTGAAGCGCATTCAGTATCATAATGTAAAAAGTATAATTATTTCTAGAAATAATGAAAAGCTTTGAGTAGGTATTTCATTTTTACGTGACATATACAGTTAGCAAAATACACTACGTAATTTGTTCTTGTTTTTGATCTGCTTTAAAAGTAGCATCACTTTCAGTTTTTTCTTCATTATACAAGTGACATTTCCAATAAATAAATAGATAGTGTATGGGTGGAGTACCCGAGAGTAGGTAAGGTACCGCAGCGCAGACTTCTGACAGACGTCATAGGTCAGGACTTCTCAATTAAATGTACCTTCGGGCCACTTGCTTCAATTTTATAACTACCAAAAACACTCGGGGGCCCAAAGTAAAGAAAAAATTCAGTCAATAATTATAGGCACTGTACGGAATCATTTAGCTGAACCCTATGTTAGAGTAACATAAATCATTGTCGTACGCAGAGATTACATTTACTTAACTGTAACTGATAAGAAATAGTCTTTAAATTATTATAACTAAACATTTTCGCTGATTTCTGACATTTTGATGGCGGGCCAGTAGAAATATCTCTGCGGGCCTCATCTGGCCCACGGGCCGCCTATTGAGAAAGCCTGCCCTAGGTATGTGTTTGCTCTAAGGGATGACGTATTTACAGAACCTAAGATGAAAATTTACAAAACGCGAAGGACATGACCCCAGTAGCAACCAACGATGGGCTAACGGTGAAAATTGGTTGGAACCATTGGTAATACGTTGTGTTGGAAAACACACATAAATACAACGTTGGCCTTACGTAGTACGCCAACAAAAATGTTTAAAAACCGATTATTATTGCAATGAATCATAAACATTCTGTAAATAGGAAATTATGAACACACTGTAAGATCAAAATTCTGTTATTCGAATTTTGTTTGTTGAATGTTGGTAGCAAGTTGGCGAACGCACAGTTGGGATTTGCTGTGTATATTTACATCAGGCCAATGGTACAAAATTAACATTTTACAGAAAGAGTTCGAGATAAAATTTTTATTGCAGTAAATTACCCATCATTCAAGTTTGTGAAACGATTGAGTTGTTTTATTAAAATAATCAGTTTTATGTGGTAATTATTTATTTGATTTAAGGTTGGCTCAGTGTTGTAAATCCACCTCTTGGTTATAGGTTATACCACTACGTTGGCCTTACATTGTACAACCCACTTTATGCCAACCACAGAAAACTTTCAGTACGAAATTAAGTTGAGCGTTTGTGGCCAGTTGGTAATCTTTGCACTACGTTGTGTTGGAAAAGACGTGTAAATACAACGTTGGCACAACATAGCACCAGTAGCAACCGACGTTGGGCCAAAGTTGAAAATTGGTTGTAGCCGTTGGCATCATGTTGTGTGGGATAACGCACGTAAATCCAACATTGGGGCAACGTAGCATGCCAGCAGATATATTCGAAAATGTATTATTATTGCAATGAATGGGTTAACATTGCAAAACCAACATCATACACAAAGAGTTTAAAATCATGTTTTACAGTACATCATAACCAATCATTCAAGTTTATAACACAATAATGTTACATAGTTAAATAAAATTAATATTGTGTAATTTTTGATCTGCTGGTTACACGTTGGAACAATGTTGGAAATCCGACTATTGGATAATGGGTTGTTCCCAGTATGTTAGTCCAACGTTGCATTACCCACATTATGACAACCATAATATTTTGTATGTAGGTTGGCTGAGCATTGGTAACAAGTTGGTAATCATAATGTTGGTTTTATAAATGAAATTTTACATTGAACCAACATTGCTCAAACATCACATACGTTTATAACGGTTAGGTGAAAGTTATTTTCAGTAAATTTGGTCTTACATTGTATAACCCACATTACGCCAACCACGGAAAGTCCTTTGTTTGGAAGTTGGCAGACGTTGGCAACAAGTCTGTAAACAAACTCCCCCAGTGACACAAACTGTGTTTCTTTCTCAAAACAACTCCATTACATTAGAAAATGTAATACAATTTTAAAGACAGTATTTTTGTAAATTTTAATTTATTGGTTAATTGTTAGGTACCAGCTGGTAAACACACCGTTGGCAGTAGGTATGCACCTTTCGTTGGGTTAACACTGCGTAACCCACAGTAGGCGAACCATTGAAAATATTTGGTATATAGGTTGGATGAACATTGGAATTGTTAGAAAACATATAAATAACTAAAGACATGTTTTCTTTGGTATTGTAAGTTTAACTATTAAATATATGTTTGTCTTTCAAATATCAGTAATCAACATGTGGTAGCGTAGAGCAGTTGGAAAGGCAACGGACTTCTAGCAAGAATCATCCTGGCACAATCTCGGATTGTGGTTCGAATCTTTCTCGATTGTCGTCGAAATTTTTTATAGATTTTAATAATTCGCGTAACCGACAAGAATTCTGCAGATTTAAAAAAAAAAAAAAATGTTGTCCTTAATTTAACATATGTAGAGTCAATTTTGTGAGTATTTTTGTAGAGAAATGTTGGCCCAACGTTGGTAATTTGTTGGCATTACATATGTTACACACACAATTTTAACAATCCAGTGACGTTGGGCCAATGTAGGAAGTTAGTAAGAATCCAACCAAAAATCACCGTTGGGCCTACGTTGTTTCACGTGACACTTCGATATTGAGCCAATGTTGGCACAACGTATCATGCACACGTTGGGCCATCGTTGGCCCAACCAAATGTTGCTACTGACGGAGTTATTGAAGAACCCCGAAAAACGCCGATGGTTGACCGAAACGTCCGTCACGTAACCTGTATGAGAAAAACACCCGATGTCTGACAACCGTGGATTGAACACATACGGCCATGGTGGGAGGTGAGTGCTCTATCTACTGCAGCAACCGTGTCCCACTTGTGCAAATAATTTTTTTTAACGGCGAATAAAGAGAGAGATTGCATAAGTTCAGTGAAATACATATAGTGTCAAGCTAGTTTTATGAATTAGTGTTTATCCTGTGAAATTTGTATGGTTTTAAATGTTTTCTTATCATTAAGGGCGCTGCTACCACGATTTTCATTACCTTTTTTTTTTTTTTAATTTTTTATTTGTACCAGACTTTTCTTATTTAGACACAACATGTGACAAAATTAGGCTCTCATGAAATTTTTTTATCTCTCATAGTTTGCGGAATGGCTTGTTAAAGTCATATTTTGCATGTTTCCGTTTTAACGACTACACTAAAATCAACTGATGTACCAAGCTCAAAAAATCACTGTGGATAAAGACATTGTAGGCTACAATGTCATTCTCATAAAAAAATAATAAAAATTATTTGTATTTTTAAAAATATATATTTATTTTTATTTTATTTATTTATTTATTTATTTATTTATTTATTTTTTTTTCAGTTTCAGTTTCCGTAAGAAGACGTTTTTATGTACGAAAATTATTTAAATGTACGGTACGGTTATGTTAGAAAACGTACTATGCCTTTTTAGTTTATCAACTGTAATTTTGTAAGTGAATGTTAAAAATTATTTCCACAATGTTTTCCTTAAATATAGGTTCTCTGTAAAACGTTTTATAATATACAAATTACAAATATATTTGTCCAAGCACAAAGCATTTTTTAGCTGATATATTACTGCAGTAATTAAATTAATTGTGTTGCGTTTTATTTCACCAGTTGGCTCATATGTAATATACGGTTTTTCTTTGGCCACGTTACTTCAATATAAAAAGTTACGTTTAAAGCGATTATACAGAAAGTGTATTTCCTCTATTTCTTTCGCTACAGGTAATTATTATATTTAGCTATAAAAATAATATTAGTATTTTATTTGTTTGTTATGAATTTTGAAAATCTATCACATATTTTGAATTTCGTGATGATTTTTATTTTGCCGTACGTAAAAAACGTTAATTTCCTAAGCAGTCCTAATTTAAATTCATAATTTTACTAACACAATGCGGCCTCTGGCGACAAACAATTGAAAAAAGCTAACGAGCAATGTTAAAACGCACATTCGAACGAACTAAAAATATAACTGGAACTACTGGAGGAAAACCGTCACCCACTAAACTGACAAGCGTGCATATAAAGGGGAGTGGCTCACATAAGTTGACGAGAAGAAAGCAATGTGTCAGATAAGTGCTGGTCCGCAAACATGGTATTTTTTATTTACCGTGGAATGTCGCCAAGGCACGCAAATTGTTGGAAAGAAAATTATAGTAGATCGATATAATTTTCTAAACACATTCAGAAGTCGATTCTACAGACGGAATACTCCAATAGTCTGGAGGCTTCAGGCAACACTACGCATTGACGTAGAAGCTGGTAAGAAATGTTTAAACGTGATTTTCTAATAATAAGAAATGAACTAATGTATAAATCATTCAAATATTTTTTGTGAAAGAAGAAATTAATATAAAAAATATTTTTGCTGTAAGTACCACTGCCAGTGGGTTAAAATATCTAAAAAAAAAAAAAACAAAAAAAAAAAAATGAAATGTCTCAACCTTGTCTGTTACGCTTTACTTACTTAAAAGTAGGCTTTTGTAAGAGTTTGTATACCTTAAATTAGCAACTCCCTCCCTGTACTTATGCATTAAATTTGGCACAGTGAAATAAAACCTGTCATTAAAAACGGATGCATGTCAAAACTGTTTGCTTAGTTAAGAAGGCAGTTTAACGTAAATTTTAGTACTACCTTTCGATAATTGGTGTTAAAATAATTATGCATAGTAAATATACGTTTTAATACCTTTTATAATTCATTTTTATTTCTTCGGAACATAGTTAAACGTAATGCTCGAAAGAATCAAGGAAACTAACTTAAAAACGCATGTTTTTCAATGTCATAAATCAGTACAGTATCCAAATACCTTTTTAAAGACTGTTTATATGAACAAAATTATGTATTTAACAGTTCTTAGGTTTTCTTTACATGATCGAAAAACCAATATTGTAGTTAAAAAAATATATATATATTAAAATTTATTTTACTGCGAACATAAAATTAATCCGTGAGCTGTAAAACGAAAATATTCCACATTTTACCAAAAATGAACTGAGATGGCATAGAGTAGTTAATATGCTTCATCGATTGAGATAAAAAAGAACTGTTTCCAAGAATCCTTACACAGCTATAGGACTTTGTGTTTCGAAAGGAATTGTAAAAGGAAAGCATTTCTTTCTTAGCCCTTAGTGTTAAGGCATGATTGGAAATTAGCCACCAGAGCCGCTGCAGTAATGTTTCTCTTTTTATTTAGTCTACTGCGTTTTGAATGTAAAACAGTATAATTATAAATGTGTGGCTAATACAATGAATATATGATAACATAAACAGGTTATTCTTTTAAATAGTAATACTTGTATTATTAAACATATTTTGTAAATTATTGTTTCATCGATTTTCAATGTTCCCTCGACTCACTGAGATCAAGAAATAAAAGAAATCCAACTTTGCATACAACTTTCTGTACATTAAAAGAATTATGTTTTAGGGTAATGTTCCATTACCTTAAATACTAGCAAACAAGTGTCTAACTGTAAGTTTTCCCATTCAACCTACATTTAGCAGCAGAACTGTTTTTCCCATTTTCACGAAAGTTGGTCGAAGTGGAATATTTTCATTATTTTATACACATTTAAATCATTTGCATGAATAAAAACCGAATAATCCGCAGCGATGTTAAATAAATTTTACACATAGAATATTTATTATTTTTTAAAATTGCAGCGGAAACTAGTCTCTCATATGTTGTACTCAGCTACACTTCCATGTGACACAGTAATTATTACGCATATTATATAGTGCTTGAATTGCCATGTTCTAAACAGCGAGCTCATTAGATAGCCTATATAACTACAGAATATATTGGTAGAAATAGTGTGTGCATGATTTCTTTCCTAATAGTTTATTTCCTTTACTGCGGAGAGTTAACTGAGTACATCTTGTTGCTCAAGAGTTATGTGTGAATAGTAAGTTAGACAACTTGTCAGTTGTTCGTCTTAGTATTTACGACTGCAAACAAGTTGCGTTGTTTTACTTTATTGCCTGTGTATTTTTGTGAAATTATTAATATTGAATGGCGTAACAACCATTTACGATGGTAACAGAGGTTAGATAACTTTAAATTCAATGGTCATGTCATATAGTGTGATATATAGCAAAGCAGCCGTTATAAATCAAAGTATTTTTTTGTGAGTTAAAAGTTAAGCCAAGTAAACTTGCATAGTTTAAATCTGTCACAATTAATAATAACTATTATTACTGATACGACTAATATTACTATTAATATTTTAACACAGGACAACTTGGTTGTACAACCAAATAAAACGTAGTTAGAGAATGAAGAGATTTAATTTTGTGTCTTGGTTTAAAGATTCCGTTAAAAATAACGTAAGCACGATATAATTGATTGTATGGCCCACAGATTCATTACCCTTTATCTCTTCTTAACTCCATGTATAAAAAATCCCTTAAGAGCAACTGTACCTTAGATTCTCTTAAAAATAATAAAATTCGTCCCAAAAAGTATTTGTTGACTGGGACAAAACAGGAACAGAAACCAGAAGTAACCAACATAACCAATAAGCCTACATTCCTCTATGCAGTTTCAAACTAACCCTGACAGTAAAAATCATTTAAGTGTATGTAGGAAAGTAAAACAATAATATTGATTGAGACAAATTATAATATAAGTACACAAAATATAAGTCAGCTTATTAAGTACTCTCTAAATCTGAATTAGTGAATATTCACTGATTCACGCTGACAGATGGAGCAGTTTCAACAATTTGAATCAGAGAAAGTAGTCACTGCTTAATTAGTGAATATTCACTGATTTACTTCAAGAGTGCCAACATCTCACAAGTGAATCAGTGAATATTCACCGATTCTTTCAGCTGTTTTCAAAGAACAGTTTTCACTTATTGAATAAGTGAAAAATAGCTGGAAAATATGTGGACATTCACTAATTAACTCGTGGAATGTTGGCACTCTTTATCAGAATCAGTGAATAGTCGCCGATTTCACAATGGTTTCTCACTGATTAAGTTTGTTGAAACTGCTCTACCTATCAGCGTGAATATGTGAATATTCACTAATGCAGATTTAGAGTGTAATAAACGCGTGTCCGGTTTGATAAAATTGGGGAAAATATTTCTGAGACGTCTTCCTATCCTGAAGATAAAACATGGCAACTGTTTTCAAAATATTACCAAAGGAAGAACAAAATACACAAGTATATGGGTGCCAAGAAAAATGAACTCCGGAAAATAATATTTCTTCAAATATGTCACTAAACTGAAACATAAAATTGATCACCATTATAAAGCTATGAACAAATGAATAAAGAATTTTACTACAGACAGTGTGCTAAATTGCTTAGTGAGTTTATACTAAGTTTAATAAAAAAAATTTTCGATGTCACACTATTCTAAACATAAAAAATTTCTACCGTTAAAAAAAAAAAAAAATATTAATATAAAGGGAAAGAAAAACGCTATCGAAAGTCAAGTCAGATTTTAATCTGCATATGTAAACCAAGATTATTAAAAATCGATACAAAAAAATCTCCGTTATGTCAAACAAAGAAAAAATGCATTTATGAGAATATAAACACATTATAATTTAAATGCATACAAAATTCACGTCAACTGATGTGTACTGAATTTGATGAAATTCAGACAAATATTTCCTTATATATGTTATTCTATGCTGCGAATATATATATATATATATATATATATATATATATATATATATATATATATAAAATACCCACATTTTAAAAACATGAAAGTAGTAGGATATATACAAAAGAAAAATCAGCTTTGTATGTAGTAGGATATGTACCAAGTTTGATACAATTCTGAAAAAAAAAAAAAAAAAAAATTCCTCAGATATTTAATACTATCTTAACAATATACATATAACCGCCACATTGAAAAAGTAAGCACACGACAAGCGCAGTACACAAATGTCACGTCAGCTATGTACGTAGTATGTGTACAATGTTTGCTTAAAATCTTAATAATACTTACTTAAAAATGTAATACTATGTATGCTTAAAATATAAAAATGTCTAGCAGTTTGAAAATATGAACACAGGTAGATTGAAATAAATAAAACTGTAGTCAGCTTTGTGCTATATGTATAACCAAGTTTGATAGAACTAAAAAAAATTAAATAAAAATAATGATTCCTCAGATATGTCGTACTATGCTAAGAACTTAATGGCCGCTATTAGAAAATGTGTATATTGCATGAATGAAATACATACCAGTCAATTCATTTTACAAGGTTCTCTATGTGTACAGATTTTGATGCAATGCTAAAATACAGTTCCTTAGATATCTAACTCGATCCAAAGACGTTTAAAATAGCCGATATTTTTGAATTGTTGAAAAGGCGCAAAAAAAAAAAATTAAAAATAAGTCGGATTTCTATGTACTATTTTAATGAAATTAGGGCCACTGTTTCAAATGTTTTAAGATGGCGGAACACACACACAGACACACACACCAACACACGCGCTGACAGAAAGGAGATCTCATAAGCTCTCTTTATCCTTCGGAAAGTAGACGCAAAAGGAGAGAGAAGAAATAATTGCTTTGAGCAATTAAACATGTACAAGCTAAAATTTACGAAATTTGCATATTATTCACGATAAGACAATGTGTTCCACCAAAGTATCGTTTCTTTAAGTAAAATCAAAATAAGTTATATTAAGACATTCAAACTTTGACACTAGATAATGTTGTTTTTGCTATACATGAAGTGGCATATAATTTAAAATTTAAAGAAGTTTGGTTATATACTCCAGTTTTAGGGTAGCGTTGCATTCACGCCGTAATTTATTTGACGGAAAAATTGTAAACACTTTATCGACTTTTATATAATCTATCACCACGCAAAATTATCACACTCTGACCAGACTCACTTTGTTTAGTTGTTATTCATTCATTATTCAGTAATGTGAAATTCACTAATTTTACAACACGCAGGCACCAAGTCAGCAACTTTCGCTACTTTTATATAATGTGATTTTTCACACAGATAAATGTAATACGGTAAAGAAGGATCTTCAAGCTTACAAAACAAGGTTTTCAAGAACATTCAACAACCACTAATCTACTTCTGTGAGCTCATTTTCGTACAGTTCAGGTTATCGATTAAAAAATAATACATATGGAGGAGGCACAATCGATTTTAAAATAAGTATTTTGAAATTTCTTCCCGTAGATTCTACCGAGTGTGACGAATCACTCGACGTAAAGCACTATGATAAAAAGCGATGGAATACGACGGACGGGATGGTTGGGAGTATACAGAGAAAACTCGATTTCCATCGGCAACGTCCACCACGTAATCCACATGGTAAATTTTGGTTCTGGCCTCATCGGGAATCGATACCTGACCGCCTTGCACGAGCGTTCTAGCAATCGTGGCATCAGTGGCCTTAGTAAATCAATAGCTGATAAAATAAAATCAAGCTTTTGATAATATTGCGTACAACAGAACTATGTCGTCAATTGCACGATATTAGTCACGTTTGACACAGCTTATGAGTGTTCCTTGTTTTGTAGATGATCCATGGATACTAAGATGCCAAGAACGATATCTTCATTGCAGAGACCTGTGCCCAGAATGCCAGAGAGTGCAGCTGGTTTCACTGAACATCCACTAACAATACCCCAGCAGCTGATAGGTTAGATAATTTCACCTTGTTTATGTTGTTTTACGCCACTACTGACTTGTTTAATTTTAATGGAGTGACTGCGGTTGTGGTTTGAAAATTATTGTGTTTCTCAGGTTCACCTTTTTATCTCACGTCTGCACTTAACGTTAATTAAGTTACACTTTAATAATTCACCATTTTATCAGTTTATTGCATTCTCCATTTGCAGTTTATTTATAGATATAACCTTTGTAATGACCCTATAAGCTGGTTATCTCTCTCTCGCTTAGTTAAGCGGTCTACATTCTTAAGAGTGCATGGTCTACAATACAGCGCTTGGTGTATCAGTTTAAAATAATTGGTTTCCCGAAGCAAAATTGTAAAAATTAAAGTTAATATCAATTCTAGTCAGTAGTTCATGCAAAATTTTTGAACAAAATTTTTTTTTTCGAGTGAAGTATTTCTTAAGGACAATCGCTGACGACGGAATCTCTTACATTATTATTTCTCAGCGTAAATTATCACGCTTAACAAATGCATCATTCTGGGAAAATGTTTACTTATAAAGCTTGTTTATACTATTTTTTTAGCAATGCTGTTTTGTAGTTTTACATACCGAATTTAAAAAAAAAACGTATAGAATTAAATGGGAATATTTAGCGTATATTTAGCTGCCACTCTACCTTACACAATTTTACAATTCTTCTTACTCATCATTTTATGCCTAAGTAGGCTAGCAATATACTTCACCCGACAATGAGCACTGCTCATTTCTTCATTCGTGATTTGAAAAAAATATAAATGTGTTCATTAAGATTTACCTCAAGAAAAACACTAATGTTTTACTTTAAGAGTTAAAATAATGCACTTAACAGCATTGTACATATTTTTTAGATAGGCCTAAGCAAATATTTGTAAAATTGCGTTAATACACTCTTTTTAACATAATCGCAGAGAAATTTACTAAAGACGCAAATTTTATTTTGAAACAATGTTTTGGTGAGCATTCTGATAATAAAATTGAAAGTTCTCATTTCACTGGGTATTGCCAGTTATGAGATAAAATGACAGGAACTGGAGGAGAACACTGATAAACAAGAATATCCCATGCAGAAATCACTGATCAACAAGGATGGTATACTATAGATGAAGGTATCGTCGAAATAGGTATTTTCCAAGGAAGGTATTTAAGAATCTTCTTACCCTTGAGAAGGATGCTGTTCCTGGTGAGGTTGATCTTATGAATCTTAATGTCAAGGTATTTGCTGCAGATGAGAGTTTTGTGTTAATGTCTTTGTTGTAGGGTTTTGGTTTTAAATGTACAATTTAAGGGCTTAGTGCAGTATATTGACAAGCCACAATTTTTGAAAAGTGAGATATTATTATGTTGTAGTGCAGTCCAGGGGGCCGAAGCTTTATATAGGGAATATATTGGCCGTTAAAATATAAGGCAGAATGAGTTAGCCAACATCAGAAAGATCAGTGATTTTTTATGTCTAATATAATGTAGTAAATTTTTACGACAAAACTAGTTTATAACTAGAATTTTTTTAAGTTTATATCTAATTGAAACATAAACACTGAGAAAATGATTCAGTAATAAAATTTTAAAACTCTAGGCGTACTTTAAACATTACATTTACTACTCTGAACCTATCGATTTTATATCTTCTTCGTAACCCTTCAAAGAAGGATACATTACGGAAATCCATTATTATTTCCTAATACCTGGGCACACTCATATGGCATCTGATAGGGATTTTGCTTTGCTAGAGAAGTGTCACAGGAAGATTACACAAATATTTTCACGGACAGAATAGCTCGGCGTTATGAAGTACGCGAACAAAAAGATACCCTTAATAATTATAAGTATGTCAAAATCTGACTGTTAGTAAGGAAAGCCTAGTAAAAACTGTAGCAAAATCTAAGGAAACAAAATGTGGTCAGCCCATGAACATTTCTTCTGCACTTTCATTTAAAGTTCACTTACCAAAACATGACTAGCTTCTTCATTAGTATGCGGTGAATTGACACAACAAAGAGGTGAATTTTTGTAATGTTGGCAGTTCTTCAGGAATAAAACTATGTAATCTGCTGAGAAAATATACAGAACCAGTGAAGATTAACAAAATGTTATATGATGTGCGACGCTTCCTTCCTTTTGTTCCTCCTCTTCACCACAACTTCTACGATGGACTTTAACATGAAAGTGCTACATATGCCGATTCAGACGTGGAACTCATAGGTTAATCTTGGATTTGCAGAAAGAAAATACTTTGAATACTATTTCCTGTTACTACCTTTTTTAGCAAAGGTAGTAACACATCCCTGTAATTTAAGTCAAGTGAATCACAATAATGTTGTAGTAAATGGTCTAACATTTTCCATGTCCGACATATGTGTTTCATAAACACATGATATGTAAATAAAAGGAAGGGAATTATATGATATAGGCACATTGTCGAGCTAATACCCACCAATGTTCAGTAAATTATAGGATAAGCAATAGTGTCAAGCCACAAATATTCACGCATATTAACATATAGTAAATAATTACTGGTGTTAAATTGCACCACCAGTGACAAACAATATGGTCGCTATGTTCTCCAGCAATTAGGTTGGACAATTATTTATCCATACAAATAATTATACTAATAAAAAGAATTATAGAATTTGTCACAAGTTGAAATAGCTGTATCTCAGTTTGTGCATCACGTTGCTCGTCACTATACTGCATTAAGCCCTTCAATTTCAAGATTTAGTTCTGGACTTTTGAAGATATGTTTTTGTATGAAGTTTGATCTTCCTAGTAATGGTATTATTCATTATATTAGTTATGTTTATCCACGTAATATTGTTTGTCGGAAATCCTTTGCTTTGAACTTTAAAATTGGTTCTTCAACTGCTGTTATAAATTATATGCATGCTCCTGCAGTGAATTCAATAAGGAAGATGAAGCTTGAGATTGGTGATAAATTAATGGTTTATGTTAAGCTAGATGGTAGTGTGGATAAATAAAAGTTTTGGGGCATATTGATTATACATATTGTACCTAGTGCTTTGTAAGTCTTACAATCGTGTTTAGAAAGTCAATACACGTATATATATATATATATATATATATATATATATATATATATATATATATATATATATATATATATATATATATGTATAGGGTGTAAGGACATTTATAGCCCAAACTCCGGGAGGTGATTCCTCATGAAAAATGAAGTCAACATTATACAGGACACTTTTTAAAAAAGTGAATATTAAGGGCGGAATAAGGCCTGGAAAATCGAGTTTGAAAATCGTATTTTGTCAGAAAATAAAAAAAACGGTTAGGAGTTAAATTACGATACTTTGAGTGGTGTTACGTATAATTGAGATCTTAAAAGTGTAACAATTTCAATCTTCTAACCGTCCACTTTAATGCAAATAATAGGGGTTGCCTCCCTTATATCGCATAAAATTACGTTGGCGTTACGGTTTGTGAACATTGCATGTTATCGTATTGGGCTGTACGCCGTAAGGAACAAAAACGTTCCTCTTCTCGCAAATGCCTAGAATGCACTGTATACCAGAAAATGAACACAATTATTCTGTACCTGGTATGTAGGCAAAATGTGCTGCATCCGCTAAGAAACGGATTTGTACTATGTTCTCTGGAAAATTCAACCCGTGATGCAGTTGTTGAAGCATGTCGCAAAATGCAGTTACATAAGCGTAAAAAACAAAAACATTTCCATGCGTGACTCAGTTAATTTGGCAACAAGTGTAATTTAGCAAAATGCACCAAATTTTATTATTTTTGAGACAGACATACGCGAACTTCATAAAATACAGAACATACTTTAGTACATTCAAATGTCATGAACGTAATTCGCTAAGAAATAAATATTATCGTATGGGTGATGCACCCTAGGGACAGAGATAACTTCAAACTGGTTAGTGGCATTCTGATTTTGGGCCTGTAGGCTGCCATCATCTCTGCATTGTGACAATGGAATTAGATCCTAAGAGGGAGCGTTGCCGGAATAAAAGGGTGGGGAAACGGGAGTACTCTGAGAAATCCTGCCGACCAGCGACATCGTTCCACACGATTCCCTCTTGCAAAAAACTGGGGCTGTAATCCACCGGGGATCGAACCCAGTGAAAATCGAACCTGGATCGCCATGATGGGAGGATGTGGTTCTGACCATTTGACCATAGTGGCCCCCATAAATGCCGATGAATGACAAAAACGAAATGCTATGAAATGACAACTCTGCGGCCAGGACGTTTTGTCCGCTGTACAGTTTAAAAAATGACAGGGGTAGTCTTAAATAATCACACAGATGCTTCTTATGGTGAACAGTATTCAATGGTATGACCTTATGAACAAGGCCTACAAACTTATCTGTCCTAAATTTCACAATACTTGGATATGTAAAAATGTTAGTGCACAACGCCTAGAAATGAAGGATGTGCGAAGTTGCGTTCACAGTAGGAGCGATACATCAATAGCGTTACAGTACATCAGAAAAGTCCATAACTGATTGCCTAAATCACAGGATGTATTTTATATGACCTCCTCCACATACGAAGCACAGTCTCAACTTACGCAGTAACGATCCACGCACAAGTTCAAATATATCTGGGAAATCTCGCACATTGCCTGCTACAGTTGCGAGTCCTGCTACCAAGTCCTCCTCCACAATTGGGGCCTGATACACAGCACTTTTCATGTACCCCCACAAATAGAAGTCCAGAGGATTTAGATCAGGGCATCGGGGTGGTCATGCAACAGGTCCACCGCGGTCAATACATCTGTATCGAAATGTTGTAATTAAGAAGTTTCGCTTAATACGAGAGAATCGAGGCGGCGCACCATTCAACTACAAACCACAAGTTCTGTCGGACCACCAGTGGTGCATTGTCTAGCAGTTTAAGTAGCGTATTCTCGAGACATATCCGGTACATGACACCATTAAAGATTACAACCCCAGTTTTTCGCAAGTGGGAATCGTGTGGGACGATGTCGCTGGTCGGCAGGATTTCTCAGAGAACTCCCGTTTCCCACCCTTTTATTCCGGCAACGCTCCCTCGTACGGTCTCATTCCATTGTCACAACGCAGAGATGATGACAGCCTACAGGCCCAAAATCAGAATGCCACCAACCATTTTGGAGACATCCCCGCCCCTAGGGTGCATTTCCGATACGATATTATTTATTTCTTAGCGAAATAGACGTTCCGGGTGCCTGTCTTAAAAATAATCATATTCGGTACATTTTGCTAAACAACAGTTGTTGCCAAATTAACCGAGTCACGCATGGGCATGTTTTTCTTTTTACGCTTATGTAACTGCATTTGGCGACGTGCTTCAACAACTGCATCACGGGTTGTATTTTCCTGAGAGCATGGTCCGAACCCATTTTTTAAATCGGATCTGGCACTTTTGCCTACATACCAGGTACAAAACAATTGTGTTCATTTTCTGGTAAACAGTGCATTCTAGGCATTTGCGACAAGAGGAGCATTTTTATTCCTTACGGTGTATATTATAGCCCAATAAGACAACATGTAACGTTCACAAATCGTAACGCCAACGTAATTTTATGCGATATAAGTGAGGCAACCCCTATTATTTTCATAAAATGGGACGATTAGAAGGCTGGAACTTTTACACGTTTAAGATCTCAATTATACGTAACACCACTCAAGGTATCGTAATTTAACTCCTAACCGTTTTTTCTTTATTTTCTGACAAAATACGATTTTCAAACTCGAATTTCCAGGCCTTATTCCACCCTTAATATTCACTTTTTTTAAAAAGCGTCCTGTATAATGTCGACTTCATTTTTCATGAGGAATTACCTCCCGGAGTTTGGGTTATTAATTTCCTTACACCCTATATATATATATATATATATATATATATATATATATATATATAGAGAGAGAGAGAGAGAGAGAGAGACTTCAGCGATAAACTAAGAACATATGACAATTGCATGTGGTGCTATACTGTCTTCAAAGCTATGATTAAGTTACTTCACTCCGTCAAACATTAAAAATTAGAGTTCATAACTGATGTATGGACAATCCGTGAGTTATCAGTCTTATCGAAATAAGGTACAAAATGTAGGTCTGCTGAAATAGCTGAGAGTCATGCAGTCTTACACTAAAGATGTTTTTTATTTGTTTTTCCCTTTTCTCTTTTATAAACTAAATTTAAATAACAGCGAAAGTAGCATAGTTCTAACATTTGAAACCGACTTACAAAAGTTATTTTTACCGTTAAGGAGAATGTTTAATGTGGGTGCAAAACAGAAGCCAATAACAAATTATCATGCGTTAAAATTTTAATTAAATGAAAAAAACCATTATCAGCAAGAGAAGTATTGTAGTAAATTTCATGTAAATCTAAATTGTTAAACTAATGCCTATTAATTTTTAAAGTTTTTTTCTAGGCTAAGAATTGCACTGAATGCTAGACGATATTCATACGGTAAAAGTTAATTTCGCGACTATCTCGTGTGTAATATACAAGGAAATGAGACTACTTATGCTGATGGAAATATTTTCAAATTTATAACTTAAATCTGAAATAGTTTAGAAAATATGTATATTATCAATTTTAAGCGAATTAAAGATTTTATTTATTTATAAAACTGACGATAGCAGATTAATATTTAAAATTAATCGTTAATATAAAGAACAAAGTAACCTACTAATTTTTATAGTGTACATGTCGGATTAATATTTTGGTTACGTATCGCTGTTTTAGGTGACGTATCAAATGTATCAAGAAACACGACAGACATCACTGCTTGCCTTGAGCCAACTATGACTGCCTCTCGACTGCTGGGTCTTGAAACATTCCGAATATACAAAAATATTCAAGGAGATGGCAGCATCAAGTATATCCTCAAGAGGTCAATCAAGGCGACAGTTTACGCTACAGTTATTTTTGTAATGTTGACTATTTTTAATATACATAGTATATATTCTCGTGTACACCATACATTAAGTGAATCTTTGAATTTGCTCACAATGTCGCACTTTATAACAGTTGCAAACGCAGTATTCGCAGCTTTAGTTGGATTAGTAAGAATGTGCTCGAATAATAAGCCCAGGCAGGAGATGCTGCAAAGGTTTGTGGCGGTGGACGAGTATTTGCTGGGAAAGTCCACAGAATATAACAGAAAACGGGTTAGGTACACAAAATTGATTCTGTTAGGCGCTTTTGCCATTGTTATCTCCACTGCAGTGCTGCAACAGTGTTATTGTCGTATGATTTTAAGCGTTTTCAACTAATTTGGTTTGAAAATTTTATAGATATCATGAAGTTAGCTATAGTAGCTGACCATGTAAATGTAGTGCTTCTTTTACGTCATCATTTCATTCTTTTCAACACGTTATTTTGCGAGTCACTTGACAAAACAGTTAAAAATCATGAGGTTTATCATAATATAATTTGGGAAAACCGAGTAAATTCAGCAAAGCGCATTACTATGATAAAAAATGAAATTCAAATCCTGTTACCTTATACGTGCTCATCAGTCAAAGCTTCGTCATATCCTGCGCCCTATTCTGAAGTGGATAAAATATTGGCTAACAGAAGAGTTTATAATAGTTTAATTCACATAATATCTCTTATCAACTCCTCGCATGGAACGCTTATTGTTGTGGTCATTGTGTGGTGTTTCATAACTACTGTTTTCTCTACAAACGTAGTTTTGGTTTCTCTGTTTAGGCAGTCTAGCGAAACTATTAGTTTTCATAGCAATCCCTTGTTATTTTTAATTCCGATGTGGACAGCGATAGACATCGCTGAGATGTTAGCAATCATCTTCTCGTGCAGCGTCACAGTGAAGGCTGCAGAGAAGACAGGAGACATAGTTCAGGAGCTGCTACTGAGACCAGGAATACACGAGGAGACACGAGTACAGTTGAAGGAGTTTTCAGACCAGATATACAACTCAGAACTGGAGTTCACTGCAGCTGGCTTCTTTTCTCTGGACCTGACAATCATCCCCTCCATGGCTGGCTCTGTCATGTCGTATGTCCTGGTTCTTCTGCAGAATAATTCTAGTACACCCAAGTAGTCATTACTGTCAATGAACAACCTTAGAATTGCATTACATCACTTGTGTCTTCTGTGCTCTGTTTAAAGAGCTTGTCACATTGCGTTCATTAAATATGGATGCAAATTAAATAATAATAATAATAATTCAATACAATTTATTTTCTTTAGACGTTCATTAATTAAATTGTATTGGTCTTTTCTGTTTTAGCAGAGCTTTCTTAGTTATATGTATAGTGTTTTAGAAACAAAATTAATTATAATTTACACAGTAAAAAAATTTTTACATTTACAAGGAAAATCTTGTAAACTAATATCAGAACATAATAAGTCAGGTAATGAAAGTAAGATGTCAGAAACCTTTTAAAGAAGTTACAAATATCGTAAACATCTTTACGAACTAGTAAAATAAACGTTAATGAGCAAATGTTTCGATTTGAAACAAAATAAACGTAGGAGACTTGACAAATTTTACAAAACATTTCGTAATTTTACAAAAAAATTTGGAAACTAGTTTCCAAAAATTATTTTGTAACACTACAAAAAAGAGTTGTAAACTTATCCAGATATTATCTGTGAATATACAAAATTTGTTTGTATACTTACAGAAATGTTTGTAAATATACAAAGAAGTTTCTAAAAATACACGTTTTTTTGTAAATTTTACAAAAAGTCTTTGTAGTGTTACCAAATTTTTTTTTGGAAACTGGTTTCCAAAAAACCTTTTTGTAAAAGTACAAATTGTTTTTTACTGTGTATGGTGTGCCTGTTATTTGTTTTAAATTTTACTTGAAGTAAAGTACTCTAGTTTATCTTCTAGGGAAGAAAATATCCTTCAATAGCAAAATTGTGTACGGAAATATACATGTTATTATTATAAATGCTAATACCCTATACAAACATATTTTTGTAGATACGAAGCGTACGGAAATAACCTTTCAATTGTTGCAAGCAGTAAAACATCTTTGTAAAAGTAGTTTACGACCAAAAATATGAGTTTATTGTGCAAATATATATTGTGGATCAGTGTAAATAAATCTAGCTTAATCAATATTTTTTATGAATGCATTATTTGTGAATTTGTGCTGTCACGCTTACTTTGTAACTATTCGCCACAAAATGCTATGAACTTAGAGAGATTGCAGGATTAATTGTATAGAATTGGTTGCTGTATTTGTCAACATTGCAAGCACATTAAATTATACGCAGGTTATTTTGTTCCATTATTACCACGTGTAAATTCACTTCGTTCATTTTGAACGATCTATCAAATCAACACACTGAATTAAAAAAAATACAATTGATGCAGTTTTCCTTTACGTTCCGAATAGTGTATTTTTCAGTGTGAATAAAATTTGTCAAACTGTAATATTGTGTACATACGCCACTGCAATATTATGTAGTCCCAGAAAACTTATAATGAGACTATGAAAAACAATAAAAAACGATAAAAAAGGAAACAAGCCTTGTTGGCTTAAGTCAACACATCTGGATTCTTACAAGTTCTGTTCTGGTTTATGGATGTGTTGACTACAGCTAACTAGGGGTGTTTTCTCTATTTTTTCGTTTTTCATTGTTTGTATTTTCTATGTCTCACTCTAAGATTTCTGGGATGACATATATTGTAGCAGCGCATGTCCACAATATTACATTTTGTCATTCTGTCCCATCGCCAGAAACTTTCAATGACAATAATGTTTGTTTACATTATTTATCAATATTTTTTTCTGCGAAAAAAATATTATTAATATAATTATTTGGAATGTTTACAAATTTTCCTTATGTTATTCACGAATTGAAAATGCATGGTGTTAATATTCTCATAAAAATGATAATAAACTGTACACTTGTTAAAAGCATAATTCACGACGCCGTACATCCTACTATAGGGTCCATTTGTGATATTTTAGGTGACAACAAGCCACTCGAAAATGTCTGTACTAGGTTGTTATGTAAGAAATTAGGATCTGTTTTGAAGTACTATGAACCAGGAAATGGATCACTTTATATAAATAGTATTTTCCCGTTAACAGGCCCTAAATTAAAAATTATAATTAGTAAAAAGTCACCCTGTCCTAGCACAACGCAAGAACTGGTTTACGGTAACTGATTAACTACTCAACTTATTAAATTTCTTCACGTAATAATTATCATCTCATTTAGGTCAAGATGGTTAGTTAATATAACGTCTCAATGACATTTAAAGTCACTAAATAAATCCAAAAACCAAAAGTACAGTCACTCTTATAATATATGTATGACTAATGGCTACAGATATGAATGTTGCATAGTTTTCTGTTGGGTAAGATATAAACAAAATAAGGTAATTTTTGAACGATTCTTACAGACACTGGAAAATCGCAGGAATGGTTGACTGTTTGCTTGGCTCCAACGTGTTGTATACAATACTGAGTGTTTTGTATTAACATTGGCTGTCGTTTACTTGTAGTATTTTTTCTCTCCACAACAGGCCCAGTTAGAACTATACAGCTTGGACACACAGCGCATGTGAATGTCACAAAACTGTTCACACGTGTCATGGTTAATATACTACAGTTTATTGGAGACAATTTTAAATATTTTCGCGATTTTCCAGTGTCTCTACCGATTCTTGCAATGGACGCAAGTTACAAACTAAAGAAGTATTGTAGATACACGCAATTTCAGTTAATGATTTGTCACAGAAAACAAGAGAATACACACAGACAAACAGAAAAGTAAACAACCAAAACACTTTTTTGCAACTGACAAACATAGATGAACATACACAATTCCACAAGGCATTCAGTCGATGAGCAACATGGAAGCAAATAAACACAAATGTGCACATAGCCACCGAAAAACAAAGCAAGGAATAAAAAATTATAACTCAGATTATTCCACAACAGGAATTCCGTCAGCAAGTGCGAAAAAACAGGAAAAAATACTTACAACGAAAAACAGACAAAAGAAAACGAACGACAAAATAGCTGGTTGTAGACGACACAGACAACTTGAGGAGGAAAACCAACCCAATAAACAGTAACTGTGGGCAGCAAAACAATGAAAACACAGACGAACACAATGGTCACCATGCGACTAATCAATGATCCCGTTCCTGTGACTGCCATCTTTCCTCGTCTTTAAGGCATACCCATAGCCCGAAGATCACATTCAGACACGGATACTGGTAAACATGGGACTTATATACTCTGTACCCCCCATTTTGTTCCGGCCAGTACGACTGAGCTATATACCCTGATTGGCTGCTCAAGTCAGTATCTGTTGTTATTAGTTAACTATTTCCTACGATGTGGTCTGTGCCTTAGTTCTTTTATATCGAATATTTGCTTATTTTCTAATCATTGATAATATATTTTTTCCAATTCTATGTTTTACTGGCTACTTCTGTTACTAAATCAGAATCCTCATTCTTCGATTTTCTTTTTAATTTTGCACGTTACCTGTGCCAATGGAATAGCAATTTCCAAGAATATTTCGTGGCTACTGCCCCAGACATAATCTTCTAGTTTATATTTTTAACTGTATCTTTCTTTGCCTTAATTCTGTATTATTTTATACGTGTATAAAGGGGTCTACTAGTATCTGGGATTTATACACAACTAAATTTGTAGAAAGAAGTAAAGTTTTCTAACATTCGCCAGAAAATTATATTTGAAACGAAAAAAAAACCAAACCAGTGTATAACAAATTAATTACTTTTTACTTACCTCCATAACCGGTAACAACAATTGATTTCTGTCGATTCAATGTTAGCTTAACATGACAATTTGTACAAGATTTTGTTCTCTCATAACTGCCAGACGTTAATGAAAATATTTTGCTGTTACTTCTAACAGTTTGATAAATTATACGTATTAGTCATATAATTAAGTGATGCGTTTAATGAAGCAGTGTGCAAAACGTAAAAAAAAAAAAATAGTCTTGTATCCCACCAAGGAATGTTAATGTCCATAGTTGTGGATACAGTAGTTGCAATATATATGCATAAATAAACATTTGACAAATATTTATTCAGTTGTGTTACATGTTAACAAAAACTTTTAAAATTTACCAGATAAAGAAACTTCCAGTTACTATATAAGAACATCTACAAATGATGACCAAACTTTCAAACGCTGACATGCCTACTTTGTCTAATTTAACAGAAATGGGGTAAAAAACTTATATGTTGGACATCAGTATGAATAGAATATCCTGGAAGGTTTATTTTTCTGCGTAACTTATTTTAAATTGTATATTATATAATGGTACTAACAATAATTAAAGAATAAAATGGTCATGTCCAGCTCTGAAAAAAAAAAATTATTGTGTAACGCTTTAAAGGTAGGAAAACGTGTCAGACGACCAACCAACATAGTGGCTGTTGTTCTCTTTTTTAAAATGCAGTATTGAAGTGAAATGAACGTGCTTGGGTTTGAATAAAAATAATACATGTTTTTCTCTTCTTTTATAAAGTATAGGCAATTTTTTGTTACATAAAACTTGATATTTGTATGCTTCTCATTAAATTTTTTTAGAAAGTGTAGTTACTCATTTTCGGATTTTCGAAACTTGTTTACACTTAAAGAAATACAAAGAAATACAGAAACTCCCAACCAAATTACTCTCCGTCGTGTGTTCACATGTTGTATTTGACAGACACAAACGGAATGTTTACATGCTACTTTTACAAATGTTAGTGTCAGCGGTAGAAGAGTAAAAACCAGTTTTGTAGAACGTCTAAATAGCTACAATTCTTACCTTTTGATATTCTGAACTGTATTTATTTCGAAAACTGCTTGGCCATAAAAGTAATTGTTCACAGGACATACGTTCTTAATTTATCGTGAAATAAAATATGTAGAGACGGTTAATATATGTTTGAATTTATTCCTTATATTGCAATTGCTTGAAACCGCTTATGTAATTTATTTATTTACAATATTTATAAGTATCTACCCAATATGTTTGCAATTAATGGTCGTACCTTTAAACTTGATATATTTTGAAAATTAATTGTCGTCAATTATTTGCTTATACAACTTCTGGAAACAACTTTCAAAAATGTGCTCCATCTTGATATGAAGCTGTAGCTCTAGCTACTCACATTTTAACGGAAAAAACTACTGTGATGTGATGTCACACATACGCGTGCGGATTGTCATTCTCTCTCACGTGTCCTTTTATGAATGTGAAAATACCAACCTGAGGGAATTTTAGTTCGTAACAAAAGAGAAAATAAATGTATGAATCCTTTACTGCAGTCCTTTAGTAGCAACTTAAAAATTCCCGTCAGATTCGGTAAACTACCGAACCCTTGGCTTAAACGGCCTGGAGATGATAAGAGCGTTGCTGTTCTCGTGTAGTATACGCGCATCTCAGAAGCCTGGTTTGAACCAATTTTGTGTTAAACATATCACGTGCTTGAGTTAGGGTTGGCTTCAAACCACAGCAGCACCTCAACAAGGCGTGAATTGGGATTTTCCCTTATCTTATAGAGATTATGTCGGCTAGTTACTTACAACATACCTCGGTCTTGCAATCTCCGTGGATGCGTTGGTTTGGGATAACTGTCTTGGCAAGCAGTCCTCCCACTGCGGCTTATTTCACAATACACAAGCAGCTTGTCAGTTTGTGAATTATGGACTGCGATAAGGCTGCGGTTGGACTCACAAGGAGACCCATCAGTCACCAATATCAGACCAATATTCCCTACTGTCTGGGTGGAGAAGGAAGTACAGAGGTCACCACGTGTACAAACCTTACAACGGCTCGAGTCACAGGTCTGTTCCTTGTCCTCTGCGCTATCCCTGTTTCCCAGTCACTTGCTAGCGGCTGTTTGTCCCTTGTACCTACGTACGCTATTGTGAAATAGGGCACCTGCTGTTCTGGACGTGTGGTCATTAGAGTTGATGGTTTATAGCGGGAAAACTTGACTGTTTGTTGAATTTAAACGCTCGTTCAGCTAAAGAAAATATCACTGGTCTTCGCTTGTACTTAGAGCTGTTTCCCTTTTTTGACTAAGCCAATAAGATTTCCAATATTGTTATACGTGATTTCTATTATAGGTCTGCAGACAGTTACGTTGTGTTAGACGTATATCACCAAATCATGCATGTCACAAGAAACTATAGTGTTGTTAAGGATATGTTAGCCCAAACAACTTTCGTGATGTACCATTATTAGAGATGATGGTATATCGCGAAAATGTTTTGCGTCAACATAGCCTTGAAAACACTGACACAACGTAGCTGTCTGCAGACCAATAGCATGCATTAAATATTAAAATAGCGGCATTCTTATTGGCTCAGTCAAATAGGGCAGTAGCTCCACGTACAAGGAAAAGCCAGTAATCTTTTGATAAGTTGAACGTATGTTGAAGCCTAGCAAATAGTCAAGTTTTTCCGCGATAAACCATCATCCCTAACCATTATCTCTAGTCATGAATAGTCCACGTACCTTAAATGGCCTATCAACATACCTTTAGCATACGGTAGAGGCGTAACGAATTATTTTCCCCCTTAATGTCACAAAGAGGAGTGTCATAGTTGAGAAGACTCCACCCCAGTTCACTCACTGACATATAGAGGCTAGGTTAAGGCTTGATGCACATAAAGTATCGCCCTTAGCTCCCACCACATCGTAGACTCGAACGCACAAAATATGCTCAACCAAGCAGTCACCTTAAGCGTGTATTGATCAGTGTGCATATTTGTTGCACCGGTGCTATACTGGCAAGGCTGGCGCTCTAGAAGTTACTGAGTTTAGAGCCAAGTTCTAATTGCAGCATATGTTACACATAGTAGTCTCCTAAACTCACACGACATTCTGAGGGATTGTGTAAGGTCGATGATATTGTAGAATAGATAATTTTTTGAATTTGAGACAGTCTTACGGGTGCGTAAGTCTTGCGAAAGTTGCACACACATTAGTTAAGGAGTGTACAAGAGTGAAAGAGCTCTCCAACATCAGCAAAACATGTGCGGCAAGCTTCAGAACACAACGTAATTGGCAATGCCACCTTTATATACGTTGGCACTAAACTGTTACAGTCGTTGTCAAGTGATATAATAAATCTTACTTCAAGATATGTTTATTACGGCAAGACTGCTCTCAGTTCAGAGAAATATAAGGTTGCGACGTTGTGAAATTAAACATATACGTTGTACATACCAAAGTTTAAACATATCGGGTATTAGCGCTTTCGTATCATAAATATGCGGCAATGACATACTGTGTGACACACAGTGCGCACGCTCTAACGCCTAACGGCATACAGCCTAAAACGAACCACCTCTGGCGTAATGCCTAGCAGCGTAAAGCCTAACGGCTCAGTGCCTGACAGCGTAATGCCTACCGGGGTAGTGCCTAACAGCGCAGTGCCTAACAGCTTAATGCCGAACAGCGTGATGCCAAACACCGAAATGCCTAACAGCGTAGGGCCTAACGGCGTAGTGCCTAACGGCGTATTGCCTAACGGAGTAGTGCCTAATAGCGTAGTGTCTAACAGCGTGGTACCTAACGGCGCAGTGCCTAACACCGTAATGTGTAACAGCGTAGTGCCTAACGGCATGGTGCCTAACAGTATAGTACCTAACAGCGTAATGCCGAACAGCGTAGTGCCTAGTGGCGTAGTGCCCAACGGCGAAGTGCATAACGGTGCAGTGCCTAACAGCGTAGTTCTTTACAGCGTAGTGCCTAACGGCGTAGTGCCTAACAGCGTAGCGCCTAACAGCGTAATGTCGAACAGCGTAGAGCCTAACGACGTAGTACGTAATGGCGTAGTGCCTAACAGCGTAATGGCTAACGTCATCGTGCTAACAGCGTAATTCCTTACAGTGTAGCGCCTAACGGCGTAGTGCCTAACAGCATAATGCCGGACGGACGTAATGCCTAACGACGTAGTGCTTAACGGCGCAATGCTAACATCGTAGTCACTAACAGCGTAATGCCTAACAGCGCAGTGTCTAACGGCATAGTGCCTAACTGCATAGTGCCTAATGGCGTAGTGCCTAATGGCATAGCGCCAACCGGCGTAGTGCCTAACGGCATAGTGCCAACTGTCGTAGTGCCTAACGGCGTAGTGCCAACCGGCGTAGTGCCTAACAACGCAATGCCAAACGGCGTAGTGCCTAACATTGTAATGCCTAACGCGTAGTTTTTAACGGCACAGTGCCTAACAGTGTATTGCCTGACGGCGAAGTGCTTAACAGCGTAGGGCCTATCGGCGTAGAGTCTAACAGCGCAATGCCTAACGGCGTAGTGCTTAACAGCGCAATACCTAACGGCACAAAGCCTAATGGCACAATAACTAACGGCGTAGTGCTTATCTGCGCAATGTCTATAATTTGAAATGTTAACTAGTAAGTTATATTAACCGATTAATTAGAGCATACTTATATTAATATCTTGTTACAGATAAATGTTTCTTGTAGAGACATAAATTCTAGAATGTTTTCGTTTGATAGTTTCACTTTTGGTGGTGTGAGTGCACTGTAATGTACAATAGTTCCAACATTATTTAGTGAGGTCGACAGAGGTAGCTTTTCAGACTGCTGGCAATCTGCAAGTTATTACACGAGATGTCGCTAGTAGTACATCTGTGATGAATGTGCATGCTGTTGGTCTCTACGCGTTCCATTCGACAGAGACAGTTCGTGCAAGGTGGATGTACGGTTCTCCGTGGCGTATTCATCAGCTCGCGCGAGATAGTAAAATGTCTATCTCCTAGAGTACAAGCTGGTGTAGTTGCCACGTCGCACAGGTCGTGTACTGCAGTCTACCTACACTCAGCGTACCAACCTTATTTTCCTGTACTGCAACCATTTCTAGGAAACGTATCTTCCAGAGTCAGTGTACTGTACGTATAATGTCTACAGTGTGAGTGTTCACGACTTGAAGTGGCGGACATCCATACACAAGAAGCTTTATAATTATATAAACTATTAGTACTGATTAAGGGGCCTCCCTAGATAGGCTGATTTTGTGTGTGTGAGGCAGGAGCGGTAAGGTTGCCGCTGACCAGCGTGTGTAATGCATTATCGCCTCTCCACGCAAGCCACTCAGACGGCGTGCAGTAATTTGTTAATATCCTTTTTCTTAAGTGACTTACAGCGATGACCACATCATTTTATTTATGGGAAGCATATTAATAAGTCTAACGCTTGTTTCTATAATTGTGTTTTTATCGAATCCGGTTGTTATCTTTTCATACATGGCAGTCTGGAAAACCAAAATTTGGCCATTTTGAGAGGATCTGTTTCTAATAAACGTGCCGAAAATTTGAAAATACAACGACATTTTTTAAAGTGTATGTTCTTTTCTAAGATACACAAATATATTTTGCGTTAAATAGTTCCGTCAAAAAAAGAATAGCCGTATTTCGCTGCAACGCGTTTGAAGTGCAGGTAGGGAGGCCACTCAAATAATTATATTTAAAAAACCTATATTCTGATACTGTTTCCAGTATTAATTTTAAAAAAATAATTTAAATATGTTACGAATTTGTATTTTGCCAGTTATTTTTTATGAATGATCAGACAAATATATCAAAAACTCGGCAAAATAAATACAATATTGGTACAAATGCATTTAACAATCAATAAAATATGTAAATAACGTAATTATTTTGTAGCACAGAAATGACCAGAACACGCAAAAAACGTCTTGACTAGACATTTATATTTTTATAGCGTGAACTTAATCGCAATATAAACAAAATAAAACAGCATAGTGAATTATGTTGTAGGTAACAAATGTGCCAGTTCTATAGCACTGTCCACCTTGCGAAGGACCGATAAGGGCGTAACTGCTCAGCACAGCTGGTGTCTCGCTACTCTTATCTTATGTACAATGTGTTATGTTGACTTACAGTGCCTCGACACTACTGGACCTACGGGGTAGTGACACTTTCACTTTAGGCCTTAATTAGGAAGATCTTTAGCAAAGTAGGAATCTTGGAGAGTATTGTACCGAGCAGGGTGCCAGATTTTGAGGTAATATTGCGTGAGAAAGCTATTTTAATCAGTGGTGCCTACAAGGGGGAAAATGAGCGGGAGGGGGGTTTATGGCCCAGGTTGCGCCATGGAAATTTCAGGGGGGTGGGGAG